>KZ309307.1:19224-55991 GCA_000376725.2 Ladona fulva | reverse complement strand
GGGAATAAGCTCAGGGCTATTAAGGAGGATATTAAACCCTGGGGCTCCTCTATTAGGCACAGTAGAAGGGAGGAGATTGTAATAACTCGACTGAGAATAGGACACAGTGCCATCACACATTCTTACCTCTTTTCTATCCCTAGACTTCCACCTCAGTGTGAGGAATGTAACTCCCCTCTAACCATAAAACACATTCTCACAGAGTGCCAGAAATTCTCCGAGGACCAACAGAAACACTTGAGAACAGGGATACTAAAGGAAATTCTTGGGAACAATCCTGAGATGATAGACAGAGTTGTGTCATTTATGAAAGCCACAGACCTTTTTTCTAAAATCTAAGAGAAGCCCTTGCACAAATTGACACTTTACAAGACTCAACTATGCTTTTTAGCTAAAGTTTTTAATATTTATATTTATGTTATTAAAATATTTATCTATCTATCTATCTATTTTATGTTTTTTAATCATGTTTTCACGCCACCATTCTAGTACGGTGAAGAATGAAGTTTTTACCTTCCCCTATTTTCCAAGGTGAAGTAAAACAGGTTTTAGTGGATGAAATATCTCTATAGACAAGGTGCAAAATGACCTCAGCTGTCGAAGCACCTTAAAACCAACAACTACTACCTACTTAATACGCTTTTATTTATTTCTTCATAATTACAGTTCCATAGCATCTAACATCTTTCCTCTCTATCTTTTAACTTAATCCCCCCTTCAGTTACTTTCCTTGAAAATTCCTCCTTTCTCCGTATCTGAGCTCTGTATTTACTTTGTCGTCACTTGATTTCCTCAATCAAACTCTTCACCCTCCATCTCCAGAACTTACGTGGTTTCAGTACTTCGAACACACAGTATTTGTAGCTGATTATATATGTTTATAATTGTGATATAGTTTGATTGTAACTTCTTAATCAAGTGTGGGCGTTTACCCGCATCGTTAGTTTTTCTCCGTAAACCTTCAGTTGAGGAGTTTTTTTCCCACCACCCAAATCTTTTTATTTATATATATCTCTTATTTTGTATTCTTTATTTTTCTTAATGTTTGTATTAATTTAGGTTCAGCATTATATAATATTAGGACTTTTAGAATCGTAATAATTTACCATAGATGTTAGTTGTAAGTTGACTTTATTTGAGTAATTTTTTACATCTATGACTCAGAGGTTAGGTGTAAGAGAGGCCCATTGGGCCTAACCTCGCCGTAAGGGTGAAATAAATTAATAAATGATCATTGGTTATATTGTGCTCGTTGACAAGTTTTTCTCAAGATAGGTGAAAAAATCTTTATATTCACATAATATCTTATCTCGAAATATCTTTGACATCTTCAACTTACTATTATGATGAAGTTAATGAACTTTTATGGAAAACATCGACAAACGTGGTCACCAGCAGTGAACTCATTAATTTCGGTAATTCTAAATTCACTTTTAGTATTTTCATGGATACTCACTTGTTTAGGAACTGTATTGTATTTTATAACGTTCTTTTCTATTTATTTGTTTGGCTTTCAAATATTATTAAACCTGGATTTTCCTTATAACTTAGTTTACTTTCAGTAGGTTTTGCAGGTATTTCACACCCTCCTCCTTGTGGGTGTTTTCCTGCTGTGGTGTATTTTTCCTAACTGCGAACTCAGGTTTATAAACCATAATATAGTTTTCTTCTGTGCACTTTTTTCTCTCTATTATATATCAGATGACGAAGGGTTGGATGTTAGAAGAGACTTGATCGATTTTAAATCTCGCCCGAATTAAATCGCATTGTTATTCTTATTTGACCCTTCTCAGCAAGTAGCCTGGGAAACATTCACCGATCCCGGGTGAAAAGCATCAAAGGGTTTAGGCTCATCTATTGATTTTAAGTAGTCATTTAATAATCTTCTTTTTATGGAGCAAGTCCTAATTATTGTGATTTTATATAGTTGAATTTGATCTTCTGTTCTAATTCTTTCGAGGCTTTTACGTAAATTTTTAGGCATTACATCGGTTGCTGAAACCATTATTGGAACAATTTGGACAGATTTTAGGTTCCAGACTTCTTTTATCTCTTCTCTATATATTTCTGTATTTTTTCTTTATGTTTGGTATCTATATTTCCTGTGTTCGGAATGGAGATTTCTGTTAGATATGCCAATTTTTCTTTTTTTATATGAAGAGTTTAATCCGGTATATTGTTTGATCGTTATTATTGGTCGGTTATGACGTTTCTATTGTAGTAAATCTTGACTGAATCATTAGAGGCAGTGGTGTCATTTTTGATCATAGTTTATGTTCAAGTGATACATTGTACTTTCTTAGCAGTTCGAGATATATTTACGATTTCGTATTGCATATGCGATCACGCATTTGTTTGTATTCCACAAGTGCATTGTATCCACTTGAGATGTTTTCGGTTGTTTCTGGGTGAAAATTACGCCTTCGACATTTGTCAATCTCATGATGCTCTTTGATAATTAATTTCGGGTATTTTTTATTTTTATAACCCTGTCTTGAATATCAATCATAAAATCTCCTGTTTCTGAAATAATATTTGGTTTTAACCATTTTTTGATGCAATTTTGTCAACACGTGGTTGCAAAAGATGGTTAGCCTGTGTGCTGTGTACTGATTTGGTTCTGCATCTCTCCAACTTCTTTATTATTACTATTACAATTATCATCGTCTTCATTATTATTATATTATTAATATTTTATAATTATTTATAATTATTTTGTTATTATTTTATTATAATTATATTGTTATTATCATCATTATTGTTTTATTATTGTTATCATCATCGTTTTTATTATTATTATTATTTACTCATTTCGTACAGAAAACTAGAAATTAGTGGCATGTACGAAATCCCGAATAGGGTATTTTTCGTTGCCCATTCAAATTTTACATAAAGGAAATTTTATCAATTTGATTCAGTGAATAGCCCCCAAAGGGTAACCATGGAGACGCGACAGTTGCTTATAAGGGAGTAAATGCAATTCCTCACAACTGAAGGCGGAACTGCTTGAGGTCGTCATATAATAGGACAGCCGTTACTCTGATCGCACTTTCAGTTCCGCATCGTCCCGCGAAGATTCTGGAAGAGAACCTTTGAACCGCTTTCCGCGAAATTAAATACGATTGCGCCGCTCGTCACCGGGGGCCTTGTCTGTCAGGGGGCCTTGTCTGCCAGGGGGCCATCAGCAGCAATTTGGCGAAGGTTTTCGAAAACTTGGGTCAGTCGGAGGTTTGCGTTGGCAATCGAGCCAATTGTTAAACTCGAGTGCATTTGCATCTGAATGCCACGGCTGGAGTCATTTTTCGGAATGGATGGGGATTGTTAGACTGTTTTGCATTCCCATTGAAATATTAGCTCTCTACTTGTTGTACGCAGTTGCGTATATTGCTTGGAAAACCTTTTCATCGACAGAATGGGAGTAGAGAGCGGTCAGAGTTGGGAAAACTTGGTCAGCTTTCGTTTGAAATAAGATTTTTGGCGGAAATATTCCGATAGAACGAAGGAAGGCTACGCAGAGAGACGGAGTCTTTGTGGGTGTCATATATTTCAGTTTAGTCGCTGTGTCCAGTTCCTTTTTCATGTATGAATCCAGTGCTGGTATTGGATTCTGCCATGCCTCCAGTCAACACAGGAAATATTTCAGAACAGTAATATTTAAATAAATACTTCGTGGTGACCGTAGAACGATGGACAAGATTGTATTCTTTGCGAAGGAAACTAATCTTATCTAAAATTCCAATAGGAAATAACCCTGGGACGTTTGTATTTTTATGTTTTCTTTTTGCAAAAGACATACGGGCTCCAGGATAGGCAAGTTCGACTTCGGTGAAGGCGGTGCCGGGTTCGATTACTGTTGGGGGCCCACGAGCGGAATGACCTCAGTTGTCGAAGCACTTTTAGCAATACTACTACTAAAAGACATACTTTCGTTTGACATGAACTTGTTTGTTGGGTTCAAAACCAGATTTTCTTTTTCCTTTCTCGAGGAAAGTCTTACATAACATGTAGAATGTAAAAATGAAGGTAAACAAGGTGGAAAATGAACTAAATTGTTGAGGTACCTTCATAAATACATTACCAATACTNGAGTTCTGACGATGGCGGAAACTCACGCCGAAACCGGTAAAAATGTGCTAAGAATTTTGTGGAATTTGTATAAGTTTTGTCATTAAATAGTGAACGATCGTGAAGTTCCAACAAGGATCGCTTGATACCATTCATTTGATGATGAATGTATGACTGTAAACAGTATATCTGTTTATTAATGTTATGTGCTGCAGACAGTAAAAGTAACTGAACGATATCACACTAATCACCTACAGTATGACTCAGTAAAACTTTTTCGATGAAAATGACGTTCAGCATCTAAGAAATATGCAGTGGTACCTCGGTTTACGAAGGTAATCGGAGATTTTTGTCGTTAACCAAAACCGTTGTCATCCAAGGCGCGATTTTCCATAACCATACCACGTGCCAAATATACAGATAAAACTCATTTAAATGTCATTAAAATATGGTACATACGATTTTTCAATTACCTACATTAACACTAACAAAATAATCATATATATAAAGCAAATGTCTGTAGAGATCTGAAACAAACTGCATTGTGTTTCTACGATACTGAAGCCTACAGGAAAATTATTTTCATCACTATAAAGACCCGGGTTCGAACCCAGGAGCACAAAATACGTTTCCATAAGAGATGTACATAAATTACGTATTCATGACTTGCAGAGGTCGTTTCTTTTACAAAATTAATTTAGAAACAATGTCAAAAGGGAATATTCATAGGCTATTCTGTACATGGATATATAATTTTGAATCCATATAGCAGATTGGTTTATGTATCTTGAGATGTCACAGTTACTAAGAAGTTTCAATAAGAGATGTCAATAGAACCATCTCGGTAAGTGGATAATGCAGACAGGGGAAAATGAAGAGGATGAACAAAGCAATGAAAATGAAGAACGAGAAAATATACAAGATGGAGAAACAGAAGAAAATCAAGGAATACCACAAGAACAGCAAGTAAGAAGAAATCTGAGAGACAGACAACTATTGAAAAACCAGAAGAATTTAAAGATTATTAACTTATATTTGAATCATAAGACACTGAGGAAGATAAAATCATGAAGTCTGTTTCACTTACTCCCAATTAATCAATAAACCCGACAAGAGTGGAAAAAGGCAATGGAAGATGAACAAAGAAGTCTCCTTAAGAACAATACATGGAAAACAGTAAAGAAAGAACAAGCAAGAGGAAAAGAAATTATATCAAGTAGATGGCTTCTGCAAAAGAAAGACGATGGAGGCTACAAAGCTCGTCTAGTTGCAAAAGGATTATAGCAGACAGATGATATAGATTTTCAAGAAATCTTTAGGGGCATTCCATGTAAAGTGGACAACTTTTAGAGAAGTGCCCCGCTCGACCATCACCGACTTCAATGAAATTATGTGTGAACATAAACTCATATCCTGTACGTACATTTCCCAAGATTTACATTCATCGATGAAATATTTGATGAGATATAGTCATTTATTTGACCTCCTACCGCAGCCTTCTACAGTTAGACATCGATTTTTAGCAAGTTTGAGACGCGTTATCTCAGGCATTATTCCGTTCAGCAAAACAAGACTTGGTATTCCTACACAACCTTTGCTACACTATTACACAAAATAATAAGAAAAATTTTAAGATCGAATTCTGCAAAGAAAATTTGAAGCAAAATCGGCCGAAAAAACATGGCTCGAAAAACATTTAAAGTTTGAATTTTATATCTTTTGAAATAAACATAAAGTAAACACGAAACTTTGTGCCTTATAACTACTTTATACAAAGTGTTTGAATAAAAAGTTTCATTTTCTTAATGCCGTCCGTTAGTTTAAAAATTGAGNGCGGAAACTCACGCCGAAACCGGTAAAAATGTGCTAAGAATTTTGTGGAATTTGTATAAGTTTTGTCATTAAATAGTGAACGATCGTGAAGTTCCAACAAGGATCGCTTGATACCATTCATTTGATGATGAATGTATGACTGTAAACAGTATATCTGTTTATTAATGTTATGTGCTGCAGACAGTAAAAGTAACTGAACGATATCACACTAATCACCTACAGTATGACTCAGTAAAACTTTTTCGATGAAAATGACGTTCAGCATCTAAGAAATATGCAGTGGTACCTCGGTTTACGAAGGTAATCGGAGATTTTTGTCGTTAACCAAAACCGTTGTCATCCAAGGCGCGATTTTCCATAACCATACCACGTGCCAAATATACAGATAAAACTCATTTAAATGTCATTAAAATATGGTACATACGATTTTTCAATTACCTACATTAACACTAACAAAATAATCATATATATAAAGCAAATGTCTGTAGAGATCTGAAACAAACTGCATTGTGTTTCTACGATACTGAAGCCTACAGGAAAATTATTTTCATCACTATAAAGACCCGGGTTCGAACCCAGGAGCACAAAATACGTTTCCATAAGAGATGTACGTAAATTACGTTATCATGACTTGCAGAGGTCGTTTCTTTTACGAAATTAAATTAGAAACAATGATCGTACGAGATTGAGACAAGTGCCAAAAGAAAGGAAAATAATCATAGAATCTTATTTTAGTCGTGAATCATTTATATACATTCGAAATTGCGAGAAATTCGATATAATACACGTAAAATTCGTAACATTTTTCGGAAATAAACAATCCATCCCTTTGACAACCAAGGCAATTATTGAACATTGCATTCATGAGTTTTCCCATATAAATGCACGGGGATAATCAGTTAGTATTCTTTTCCATAAGAAATGTACGTAGATTAGGTTTTCGTTACCTGCAGAGGTTGTTTCTTTTACAAAATTAAATTAGAAACAATGATCGTACGAGATTGAGAAAAGTGCCAAAAGAAAGGAAAATGATCATAAAATCTTATTTTAGTCGTGAATCGTTCATATAATTTCGAAATTGCGAGNAAGGTGGAAAATGAACTAAATTGTTGAGGTACCTTCATAAATACATTACCAATACTGTTAGATTCAGTTGTTAGGGGTGCGAGTCGTTATTTATTTACCATAAAACCGTAAAAAAATTATTTAAATTTGATAGCCACGCTAGCGCTCCAACCCAAGGTCACGGGTTCGAATCCCGGCTAGTCGGATTTTTCCTGTCAGGGAATGGTCGTGTGTGTTCGTCCTTCGCTATTGTTTGTAATATATGTTAAAATGGATGTGATTGGGATCAGCTTCCTGTATCATTTATAGAAGTTATTATTATTATGTTTTATGCTTTGACGATTGTGCTAAGGCTTCGAAAACAGCCGCAAAAATTGTTGTGATTACGTAGAAACTTTACATTCAAATTTCGGATTATACGAATAATCTTTTTATCATATCTTGATAGATGGAATTTTTTTATCTTGTGTCAGCTAGAGAATACCGTTTCCATTATTTTCTTTTGTATCAGTCCTTTGTTTTTCATTACTTGATAAAATCTGAGCTTCAGAAATACGAGCGATGCAGAGTACAGGCATTTTTCTAGTCACTTTTATCGTCTGCTAGGACATTTGTATTAATAGTGTCTGTATGTTGCATTTTTGGACTAAATCCACTCATTGCAATTCATTTATAGCATTTGCAACTGCTTTCCTCACTGATCACTCAGAAGACAAATTGCCTTTTAATAAAAAGTTACCTCACCCAGCCTACGCTTAATTCCATTTAAAAACACTAGGTAGTTAATGATATAGGACTGAGGATCTAAACAGCTTTCAGGCTGACGACCTTTTAAACAGATGTATTCCCATGATAGATTAGCTTTAAATTTCTCTTTCGTTCAAATGCTTGGCGTAGGACGTTTCCGTAATGAGTGGCAATATGTTGCACATAATAAAGGAAATTGAAAATTCAAATCTCAATCTCTTTAGATCATTTTTTTCTGACTGTGCAAATGGAAGTGACATACGAAGCTGTTGGATGTAAAAACTGCACTTGCATACGGTTTTCTTCTCATTTTCTGCTTCGGTGACGAAAGCAGGGGCAAGTTACCTCATTCCTCACCCAATACGCTTCATTCCCTCTCAAACGCTTTCCATATCTATGTTGGATGGAGTGGAGATCCAACCCGTCTCCAAGCTGAATACAGGTGTCGTGGTTTGGTGAGGTGTACGCACCAGATGAAAAGGTTCGACTGGAAAAGTATTTTTTGTGCCATTTCTTTAAGTTCCTAGATATACATGAAATTGGCACAATTATTTTTAGATTAGCTTTCTTCGACAATATTACGTGCTCTATCAGTTGTCAGTTGTTTTCTGCCTTCCATTTCTTTTCTTTCGATACCCGTCTATAAAAACTATTCCAGTTTCACCTATTACCGTTTCATACTCCTTGCCGTTTGAAATCACCTCTTGAAGTATGCACACAATCCTTAGGTAATGAACTATACATTTTACTCTTCTTCTTTCAGTCATTCGTGTCAGTTATCCCAATTCTTTGTAGAGCGTTCTCTTTCCTAATATTTTGTTCCTTTAATCTTCTGCTTTCTTCTCCTTTTCCACGCTCCCAAACTTCGTTGGCACCGAATACTTTTTCATTTTAATTTCCGTATTTGCCCTTCACAAGCTGATGCTATGCACTTTACTCGTTTACTAAGCTTCTTTCCGAGGATTTCATAATTTTTCTCGTTCATACAATACTGAGTCATTCATGTCTGATTCTCCTGAAACTATACCTTTGTTTACTCCAGACGCTGTTTCCAGGAAGCAGTTCCAGTTTTCATTCCTGCTTCCATCTTTTGATGAATTTAGTTTTCATTTGTNGATAACGGATAAGTGGGTAAAGAAGAAACAGGCAATAGGGCAATATGTGTTATATAGGACGTATGCAAGAGTTTCAAATTTTCATTGTTTAATGAGTTAGTAACTTGAAACTGTAAATTTGTTCCTGTTACAATGTCTCAATGGATGAATTTATTTTATTTGCCATTTAGTGCTGGGTAGAGGAATATATATCATTCATTCGTATTTGTCGCAGTCTAGTTCAAGACTATGGTAATATGAAAACTAATTACTTGAGATATGCTTCTGTATAGTGGCCTTTATCTTGGTCTCTCCTCATTGAATGTCATGAAAAGGACTATTAACAGAGTCAAGGTACCTCATTGACATGTATGCTTCCCCCATAACATTCTCGCTTAATAAGGGAAGAAATTGCGCAGCACCTCACTCCTCATCTTACCAAGTACGCCTCATACCTTCTCCAAAGGTCTTGCTAGCTATTACTGCAGAAGTTAAGGATTCGAACTTTTTTATGGCTTGATGGGTTTAACAGATAAAAATGCTAATTGTAGCATATAAAATTGCAGGAAAGGTTTAAGTTTTCTTTCACATTCTAAGTACCTCTGAGTGAAGTTGGACCATTTTTCTTCCCTATCTTTTCACCATTGGTCGTATGTTGTATTAGTTTAGTGGAAACTGTGTGTAACGGAACCTCTATAGATTGGAAACTTGTCCATTACGGTATAGTTTATTTGTAATGACCTACAGTTTTGGTATTTGCATAAACGTGATTCAAACCTGTACATGGCCTGTACGGAAACCTATACGGAAAATGTATACAGCACCATGATATTCCGAGAAAGCTGGTTTCACGGTATTTTTAAGAGCGCTTGGACAGCTGAGGTCGCTTCTCCCGTATGTGCCCCCTCTGGGATTCGAATCCGAGATCGTATTCAACGAAGGCGAACGCTCTGCCCACTTGGCTATCCTAGTGCCCCACTTTTGTCCATGTCAACGTCTTATCTTTGGACAGCCTATCACCTCTTTTCTTTCTATTTCTACTTTAGATATTCTTCTTTTCTCCAAGGTTATCCCTTGGTAGAAGTGATATCTGTTTTATAATGATTTATATAATAACAAGTGTGAAAAATAGCGACATGACTGGGACTCGTACCCAGGTCTATCAATTTCCGGGCAGGTATCCCACAGTAAAGTGGGAGACATGGGTTCGAGTCCCAGTCATGTCGCTATTTCTCACACTTGTTATTCCTTGGAATTCAGCCGCACGGCTTCACAGTACAAAGTTAACACCTTTTCCTTAATCCTTGCGATTCCTACAATATTTTTCACTTTAATTTCGTATCTTATAATTACGATTATACGTATATCACAATTACACCTCTCAGAAAAATCATTTCCGCAGCCTGCGTTCCTTTTAACTATTTCTTTTTGTTTTAAACATCTACTTCCCTATATCTAAGTATGCATTAAAAATAGTTTTCATAGATTACCTCTTTACTCTTCATAAGCGCATTTCATTCTAGAGAAGTTTTTTCGCTGCCTGAAGCAGCACACGTCTGCTGCTTGCTTACTCCTATTTTCTCACTTGTTTAATTTATGGATGTAATTTTTCTTCATTGATAGTCAAATTAAATGCGAAGATGCATCGAGAATTATTTTATCAACCAGCTGACAAGTGAAAAGTCTTCACGATATATGCCGATTTACGAAATAATGGCCTATTTACTTATTGTAGTTAAACGCGAAGTCAAGAGGCGAGGTTAACTTACTGTACAATGTACAGCTAATAAAATCAATGTTACAAAGTTCTACATACACAACTACAGAACATTAGTATGTAACNCGCTGTTTCCAGGAAGCAGTTCCAGTTTTCATTCCTGCTTCCATCTTTTGATGAATTTAGTTTTCATTTGTTTTTATTATAATTATTATTTATTCCTTCGGCGAGGTTAAACCAAAATGGTCTCTATTCCACCTAACCTCTGGGGATATTACATTGTATTACTACTAATATTACATTAATAACTAAAATAATTTACAAGGAAAAGGGTTTAGGTGACTTGGCACGATAAGGCGTGCTCCTAGGAAGATTCCCAAGGAGAAACGGACACGAAAAAAGTCTGAGAGAACACGATGCGGGAAAACACCCACACAAGAAGGGGGGTGAGAAAAACCCGCGAAAGCACAGAGGTGATAAATGCACTACATGTAGAGAATTGTGTTGGTGATATTCAACAAATTTGTATCGTCACTCGTGATGGTATATAGGCACATGCGTCCCTCGTCGGATGCATGAACAATGGTGTAACTCTGAAAAAGGGGGTAAGAGAGAGAGAGAGAGAGAGAGAGAGTAATCTGATATATAGAGGTTTTGGTACAGAATAGAGAAAATAAAGCATCTTTCAACTACTTTTGTCTCAGTCTTGTTCATGGCCGTTATAACATGAAAGCCACTGTGGTATGAGCGATGATGAATAATTGTATTCATCTAGTTTACGAGTATATCTATGTCCATATGAGTACCCTGCAATCCGCCTTTTGGTGTGTGGCAGGGCTTACATGCACTACTTCCTTAATCGATTACTTTCGTGAATTGTTCGCGGAAAAAGTAAATACTTCAGTTGATTCGTTTTAGCATTTATTTCTTCGCCCTTCCTTTTTAACACCATAATGAATGCTATTTAAGGTGTTATTCGTAGTTTTGGTGGTCTTCAGGTAAATGACCTCACTCCTCATTATGCTACGTAAGCCTCATACAATCAAGGAAGTGGTAGATGACGGAAAAGGGTCTGAAACCAGCTGACTACGTAAAAGACACATTCCATTCCTGTGATGTGCTGGTTATGATTTAAATGTAGCATAATGTATGCTAAGGCTGTTATAGAAAACTTTAGTTTTCGTAAACGAATGAGGTAATGTCAGCGTTGCGTCTAAATTATGCTTGCGTTTTACTGCTGTGATTGTAACAATGTCTGTTCGTTTAATTCGTTGATAAATATCAATCAATAGGAAGAGCACACCTTAGATGCTCGAGGAGAGGTCGGGCTATGTATTTTGAAGTAAGTCTAAACACGGGTGGTTTTTAGGGGGCCCAAGCGCAAAGATCAGATTGAGGCCCCCGCTAGGAATTGTGAGTAAAACTTTGGATTTTTTCCTAAAATATTTAAATATACATCCCATAGAAATCACAGTCGGTTCACTATATATAAATAAAATATNTATGGACGACATCACCCAACTCAATATTAACCTACCATATATAGAATATTAAATGCATACGTACTCTTTAATAACTTCAAATTAATAAAACTACTATTACTACTTGCGGTCCACTAGGTGGGTCGGTTGCTGTTAATTACTACGCAGATCCCTGTCCTTTTTGTACAGCGATACGGGCATCTAGAATATACTATTTTGTTTACTGCACAGTGATAATCCTTTCTTTATAATGGGTTTATGAATACTGTGTTTAAGCCAGCTTGATATTTTAGTTAATGTTGGTTTCGAAATGGAAAAGAAAAGCAGTTCGAGATACTAAAAAGAGAAATACGAAAGAGGGTCCCACAACTGTGTCTGAGAATGCATTTATGATTATAGACCAAGCATTTTGTATTAAAAGGAGAATTACTATTGTAAATAATTCACTTTATAAAATTACTTTTCCTCTGCTGCTGTTCCAAAATTATGCGGCGTCATAGTCACGAGTAATAAATACACCTGCTTGAGTATCGCATAAATATTATACAACAATAATATAATATAAGTTATTATTAAATTATAAGTTTACTTGAAGATAAATAGATTAATAAGTATCAATAATAATAAAGATCACATTGAGGGTCTCACAAAGAATCATGAGTAAAAGTTAAAACTTTTTCATAAAATACACAAGTATACATCTCATAGAAATATGTCGCTCCACCACGGAAAGAATAAATAAACAAGCTTTGAATTAAAATACATAGTATTTCTATAAATTACAATGAATGTTGGACTTATAATTTCTTACGTCGTCCCAAGGAAGATTGTCCATTCTTCCTTGGGATTTTTCCTGGGTGCGCACCATCTTGCGCAAAGTCATTCTTACCCATTTTCGTTTTCTTACGTCGTATTTATTTATTTGTAATCACGCTCCCATTTGACCATCAGGCCAGGTAGCAACACTGGAGGAGAGTATAACATAAAATTAATTTTGAAAATAGTTGCCTGGCACTTGTCCATGGAGTGACATATACAGTGGCTTAAGGAATTTAATATATTCTTAAAAATTTGTTATGTAAACTTATTCGTTTCATTCACTTCGTTTTTTGTTTGTTTTTTAGTGATTATGTTGTTCTTTCTGTGTTTTCAGTTTCTTCCTTACTTTTTTCTGCAAAGCATTTATATTTTTGTAAAATGGTTGCCTCAGTACTGGTTATCCTAGGAGACAACCTAAAGCTTTCATTATTTTTTGTAAAAATCTCATTGCATACACTTTTTTTAGAAAGAAAAAATATCTAGATATCTATACTTATGCATATATATTTAACAAGTATAAAATGTTTTCTTGAAGCGAAAAACTAGAACTTTTTGTTGTTGAGAATCCCCGGTCATATTGAGGCCTCCAATATGGATAAAGCCTTCAGCTAGCGCCTATGGCGCCTAATTATAAATCCGCCCCCGAGCCTAAATTTATTTTCATTACTTACAAGTTTATGTATATGATTTACCGTAATTGCGGTTGCGTTACTTGCGTTGCGGTTACTTACAGGTTTATCTATTTGATTTACCGTAATTGCGGTTGCGGTTCTTGTTTAACAGAATATAAAACCTTAAAAGCGTTGTGCAATTGTAATTACAACTGCAGTTAGCGTTATGCTTGTATTCCACGGTTCAAAGAAAATGGTTATTGTGAATTTTCGTGCCAAGAATGCAAAACATTCCTCTGCTTTGTTGCCGAGAATGATGGACAAATATCAGAATGCAACACCGAAAAATGGGAAACTGGATTCGCTTACTTGAGTGACAACTCGATTGTTACTACTTGCGATAAAACCGCTCATAAAAAGTAAATTAAAAACATTTTTACGCTATATAAAAAGTTACATTTTTTTCTTTACATTGGGAAATAAAATAAAAGGAAATTTGATGATCGTCATATTTCAGCCCCTTCAATAGGCCGGTCGAGCATTTTATCATTTTCATTTAATTTCTGCTCCTCTTTTGGTGGTAGCACTGATTTTCCACTACCCTCCCGAGCATTACAAGGCAACATAAGCAGTTTTCATTCCATTTACTCCAATGCAAACATTTACATTGGTCTACGAGTGGAAATTTATCAAAACACCGCATCATAAAATAATTTCGGTGAAAATACTACCGTTGAATTAGCGTAAGGTCGATAAAAATATAATAAAACCTGTGAGTACAATGGAAGAACCTCAATGAGATAGTAAAGTTATATTGAACGAAACCCCAGTTAATTTAAAAATACAAGCATTTGCATGTTATTAAAATTCCTTTATTGAATTACGATTTTTTCATAATGTAATAGCGACATGTGTGTGTCACATTAGTATACACCTTCAAAGTTTGAGAAAATAATATGTTGAATTAAAATATAAAAATTGGATGGCACAATAACTATTAGCTTTTGTTTTGCTATTTAGTACACAAATTATTTTATTGACTAATGAGACTTTAAATTTACTGAGTTAGTGCAGCAGAGTTTTTCCCAGATTACGAGTTATTGTTACGTTCGAGTTACCTCTTTAGCTTATTGTCGTTTAGAGAAAGAATGAGTACCTAAAACGACTTGTCCTCGTATCTATTTGTCTTATTTTACTCTCGGATCGGCCGACGTAACAGGGAGGTCGCATAATACCTATTACGTATTCCGCAAATGTACTTGATCCGTGTTTATCAAGCAATCGCAGCCTAGCTTCTAATCTCCTTTCTTTCAACTATTCCCAACCTGCGTTTGAGAGCATTTGCGTAACGCTTGCTTCTCTATCGTAGCACTTTTTTACAAATCGTATCGCCTTGCGCTGGACTTTCTCGAGTTCGCGAGTATACGTTACATCCGCTGGGTCCCATATACTCGCCGCATATTCCAGATGAGGCCTAACTAAGGTGAAGTAGCATCGCTCTCTGACCTTTTCATCGCATCTACCTACAAACCCCCTGATAAAATCGAGCTTTTTAGTTGCTTTACCGCATATTTTTCGAATATAGTTTAAGTTACTTGTAAGTGTGATTCCGATATATTCAACTGAGTCGACTACATATATATTCATTCAGCTAATATTGTACTGGTGGTTCTGATGCAATTGTTTCCTTTCGAAGAGGTTTACTACTGAGCATTTATTTACATTAAGATCGAGTTGCCACTTTTCGCACCATCTTTGAATGTGAACTAAATAGTTTGATAGTGTAGTAATAACTTGATAGCTTGATATTTCTCTATGTATTAGGTACCCAAAGTCTTCAGAATCGCATAAAAGTGTATTCTTGTTGCTGGAGTTTGTGTGTAAACTGAACTCTGTGGGATGGATCGTGTAAGTAGTGCGTTGGATGAAAACGGAGGGCCGGAGTCGGTAATGACTCAGTACTGCTGTCATACCTTGATGAATGGAATATTTAAACATTTTTTGAAGGAGGAAGATGGAGAAAAACACATATCTCGTTCGCTTTGTCTTAGTCTCGGTCGTGACCACATGGAAGTTACTGAGGTATGAACGATGCTGAGTAATTGTGTTCAACTTGGTTACTCCTCACCAATTGCATTGAAAAGCGTTACTCATTGTATTTCTGTGCATCACTTCCACGGACTTTTTCCGCTCGCAGAACGTTGCTCAGTGGGCAAAGCAAACAACTTTATTCCTTATCTGAAATAAAATTAATATGCCCAAGCCACTTGAAGATGTCAGTTCACTGACGGAACTAGTCAATAAAAATCTCCTGTGGAAATTGCAAAGTGTTCTATCTTTTAAGATGTTCATTACTTATCGTTGGCCTCATTCCCTCCATAAACACTTTATGAAAGATGAAAATTTAGTAATATACTCTAAACTTACTCTGGAATACGTTTATAACCTTTACACCTGGATTATAACATAATAATGGCTGAAAATTCTATGTAAGATTCCGATTGGGCTACGCGACTGAATTCGGGATGACCGTGGCGCCCAGCGGGCCATGCCGGGTCGTCGAAAAATCCACCGCAAACCTAGGGTAGCGGGTGAATCGAAGCTTTCTTCATATTTTTAATTCAGAAATTTGCGTCGTGTAAGATACTTGATAGTTCAGTGCCGTTTCCCTAGTTGTTTTCCTTACTTTATCTCAAAAATTGCCCTAAAAGGTTATCTGCTATTTCTTACGTAAAATGAGCATTGATCCATCTTTGGTCACAGAAGCTATAAGAGATCAAGAGGACAGTTTGGCCAAGTTCGACAGTATCTTTTTATTGCGTAAAAGTAACAAGAAATTAAACACAGAATCATAAAATTTAATCTTTTCTAAATAACTATGCGAAGTTTCAAGTCCCGCTCTTTGAAAAAAAAACATTTTAGGCCTCTTGGCCCGCTTTTTTGATTATAACCCTCTGTGCGCTGGTGGGATTGAGTATCCAAATATCCTTTTACCTAAAAACTAGACATTAAATAAATGTGAACCGAACAATGTACGCGGTGAATTATTGAAAGGTGCTTTTGGTTCTGATGTATGAAGAGAGGTGAAGTGAGAGCTGGAAGGCAAAGATGAAGAATGATGAGCGTTAGTTAAAAGGGAGTTGTTGCAAAGAGAGAGGAAGACTGGAAATAATCTGATTAAAGGAGGAAGTGCGGTCCTGAAGTGAATGGTTTTTCTGTAATGTAAGAATATGCTAGGAAACATGTTGTTGTGAAAGAAAGCGGAGGCGTAGCCAAGGGGGTGGTTTAGGGGGTTCAAATCTCCCCCAATGAGAGGATTGGCTCTCGCAATCACACCAGAAAAACACCTCTGAAGATTCGTAGGGTATACATGATAAATTAAATTAGTTTCTATTTTCATTAGATTTTGGGCGAAGGTATTTTAGCCCTTGGATTGTAGGCAATGCAATTTTTACTTCATGGCCTTAATTATACATGGACAAAACCTGGCTAGACACCTGAAGGAAAGAGAAACAGCACCTCAGTACCTCAAAACGTAACAGTATTGACTATGTAAAACCACCTTAAGGATTGTAAAACAATAATAGTAAGTTTTAGGCCGGATTTGAGGCTATGCATCTAAATCTTGGAAATTGTTACTGCTGTGATTGAGGACAAGTGCCCTGTTTTGAGTCATTTTTTGTCATTGAGGAGTTAAAAGGTGTTGTGACTATAGAAGTGTGCGGGGATAGGCAAATACGGAGTTGTCAGTCATGAATTGGAATATATATTGAAGTCATTAAGGTTATATATCGAAGTAATTGTGAAATACAGGCAACCTCAACCCTCATCCTGATCGGAAGAAACTTAAAGAAGGTCGAGGCACTTTCGGCCAAAAGTCCAAGGGTCACTACTCTTTTTAAATGTGTTAATTTGGTAGAATAAATTGTTTAGGAGAAATGAATATGGAAAACATCTGACAGGGCCGGGGGTTCCTTCAAACCCGTGGCTTCCACTTTCCTAGTGACTGCTCTACCCAATTGAGCTATCGTGCCGGAACAATTAGACATTGTCCTTCGGGAGACTTAGTGGGCAAGGGCGATTGGTTCGTCGGACATTGCAGCACCGACCACAGCTACGACCTCTAAGAGGCACCGGCCACACAAAGTGATGA
Organism: Ladona fulva; assembly: GCA_000376725.2. Classification (NCBI taxonomy): domain Eukaryota; kingdom Metazoa; phylum Arthropoda; class Insecta; order Odonata; family Libellulidae; genus Ladona; species Ladona fulva. The sequence goes on along the minus strand of KZ309307.1, from coordinate 38,406 downwards.
AGCCACACAGGAAAAGTGACAAGAATGCAATTCAATGCAAAGTCTTGTAGCTAGGAATATTCTCGAAGAGAAACGGAAATTAAATACGAAGAAATTCTGCGGAAGTCGGGATTTAGTCGAATCGTATTTAAGCAATTCCACAAAACTAGCAAACTTAAGGCGAATGTGGTGTACTCACGTGTATTTATATGCTTGTTTGATAGCATCAGGACAGTGTGATGTATTCATGTTACGTTTTAAATATAGGATTAAAATGGAAACATATTTGGAAATGAAAAGTGCTTCTTTAACATTAAAAATGCATCCGTACGGTGACTCTTTTAAGCCTCTGGAATATCCCTGAAACGCCTTTGCGTTGATCTTTTGTTTGTGGTCACGCCGTTGTTAGCAACGCGTACGCATTGTTGTATGTTTCATAGTAACCATTAATAATGCCAACGCGTCTGCATTGTAATCGATATTCGAAGGCGTGACTTCGTGAAAAGACATTAGGCTAACAACATTAGTTAACAATGCGCTAATAAAATTAATGAATAATAGTTGTAAGAACAACATGTCTGCTATCAGCGTTTCTGCATTGTTTTATTTATAATTTTCCATAGCAACATTCTTAAGAAGAATACGGTACAGTATACGGAAAAAATGGAATTCATTGACTGATTCCCCGAATGTAAATTCGTTCTCAATTAAATGGAAGAATTTTCTTATCCTTACCACAGAGCCGTGGAGTGCTGACGAACCTATCTGAAGCCATATTTAGTGATGTCAACTTGGGAATCGAACTGGAACCAAAAACCGAACTGATGAATCAAAATTTTGAACCGGAAAAAATTACTTAATAAGATAAATAAGCGACACGACTGGGACTTGAACCCAGGTCTCCCAATTTCCGGGCAGGTATTCTAACCACTGAACTACCGTGCCGCGTCTCTCTCACAAAGCATTCCCTAAACAGTATGAAGAATACCTGCCCGGAAAGTGGGAGACCTGGGTTTGAGTCCCAGTCATGTCGCTATTTTTCACACATGTTAAGGTTGACTGTATTGTATTTAAAGACCATTCTTTATGGTGACTTTTGACTAATTATCGTCGTTTCGTCGTTCGTTACTAATTCGTCGTTTAATAATATACTTCTAACAGTTGGGTACCAGTTTTTGTACACAAAAGTTTGTGTATATTATCAATTCAATTGTAACTTTTTTTTTTAGGTGACCAACCGTTCATTGAGATCCGTGTTCTCCATTATCAGAAATTCTCATTTAAATTCTCGCCTCTATTTTCACCAGTAAAAACCGAGAGATATTTTCTGTACGACTCTACGATTTACGAAAGTTTCTTTTGACCATCATGATTAAATGGACGTGTTAAACAGAATTTGGTAGAATCAGTGGGCATTAAGAAGAAAATTTTGCTTTTAGTTATAATTTGTGGACGGTTGTTCATACTCAAGACCTACGGAATTTACTGTCGGATATTGGACTATGCCTTATTATCATCACTGGGAGGGAGTACAAAGTTGTTTCATTTTCTTGAGCCTTTATTGTGTTCAGGCGAAATATTTACCCGCAATAAATTTTCTTACTGTCGGGGCAAAGGCATGTTGGTGAGAATTCAATAGGAAGTAGAAATAAAAACACTATGTCAAAAATTCCACTGGAGTTTATTCCATCGATTTATCTAATAGACTTAAAAATGTGATCTTATGTAAAAACTCAAAAATTGTTTCCTTCGATGTGAGCAACTTATTCACTAACATTCCAAAGGCAGAGGCATTGTTACTGCTGGAAAAATTATTGGTTGATAGAAACTTAGACAAAAATGTTATTCACGATGTAATATTGCTGACCGATATTTGTATCTCACAGAATTATTTTTTGTTTGAAAAAACTTTTTATAATCAACCCGATGGTCTGGCGATGGGATCTCCCCTCTCGCCAATTTTAGCCGAAATATTTTTAGACAATTTTGAGAATAATTTGTTTTCAAATTCTCACTCTTTGACAAAACCCGTGTTTTTGTGGTTGAGATATGTTGATGACGTCTTGTGTGTTTGGAATGGCTCTTACAGGCAATTAGATAATTTCCTCTCGTACCTGAACAAACAACACAGCAAAATCAAATTTTCTTTAGAAATAGAACACGAAAACAAATTGAATTTTTTAGATTTGACTCTTTCCAAGAACGCAAGTTACATTGAATTTTCCATCTATCGCAAACCGACTTATACGGACCACACTATACACGCAACCTCAAATCATCCGGCCACACATAAACACGCAGCTTTCCATAGTTTAATACACCGCCTTGTAAATATCCCTCTATCTCCTTCAAATTTTTCTCGCGAATTGAAAACCATAAAACATATTGCACTATCTAATGGCTATTCTGAAAAACTTATTGACACCATACTCTTACGTAAACTCAGGAAGCAAAATATTTTTAAGATATATCCAAATATCCCTAATCCCTCGGATGAGCAACGCTGGGCCAAACTTCCTTTTATAGGTAATTTTAGTTATCACCTTGGCGAATTACTTAAACTATCCAATAGCAAACCCGTTTTTTACACAACACACAATATAGGTAAATCAATTTTAAACAACAAAGATAAAATAGATACAGCATACAAATCTGGTATATATAAGTTAATCTGTAACGATTGTAATGCAGTCTACATTGGACAAACTAGTAGAAACATAGAAATCAGAACTAAAGAACATAAACAGTCATTCCTCAATAATTCCAATGCTTCTCACTTCGCCCAACATTTACTTGAAAATAAACATTCCTCTGATTTCATGACCACCCTCCTTCATAGCCATTCGAAAGGAAGTAAAATGAACTACTTAGAACAAATAGAAATTATACAACACAAACACCACAACTACTCATTAACAAACATTCATTTATTTCCTAACCACTCACCTCTGTTATCTACCGTCTGTCTTCTCCCGTTACTTCCCACTCCCAATACCCCTAACCCCTTCCCTACCTGAACAGTCACCCCTTTGGTCATTGACTTATATATATATACCCTCTAGCTTGTGGCCCCTTCGCCTGATGATGGACTAAACAGTCTGAAACCGGTCGCGGAATAAACTCCAGTGGAATTTTTGACATAGTGTTTTTATTTCTACTTCCTAGTATGGAATTCCACATAGTGAAGGCTTCATCTATAGATTATATATAGAGAATTCAATATTTATTCATTAGGAAAATCAAAACTAAAAAACGGATAACGTGAACAAAACGTGGGTATTTCTCGCATCCCGTACACGTTTCTACGATACAGATATTTCATATTTTCAATTCATATTTAATTGAGGTATAATTTGTAGATTGTTTATGTATTGTAAATAATTTTTATGCTGACAATATAGGTATTGTATGCGATTCCGAAAGGGGTTTACAAATACTGGTAAATTCACTAAACGATAAAGCAAGGGAATTTGGAATGAAAATAAACGTAAGAAAAACTAAAATCATGAGATTTACCAAAGAAAAGAAGCTAAGTTAACGATCAGAGTAGATGCTGAAAAATTAGAACAGGTAAATGATTTTTCTTATTTGGGAAGTGTTCTTAATTGAGATGCAGGTGTACGGAAGAGGTTGGAAAAAGAGTAGCATTGGCAAAGGAAGCTTTCGTGGGAACTGAGACTATAGGTCTTGATAAAGGAATCAGGAAGAGATTGGTAAAATTCTTGGTGTGGAGTGTTTTGCTGTATGGGTGTGAAACGTGGAACTTACGAAACGAGGACATCAAAAGATTAAAAAGACTTCGAGATGAGGGTGTTGCGTAGAATGGAAACGGTGAATTGGGTTGCTAGGAAAACAAACGCAGAGGTACTAGAGATAGTCGGGGAAGGAAGGTGTTAATTGAAGCAATTAAACTTCGAGTCAGGAAATGAGTGGGTGAAATATTTAGAGGGGAGGGATTGCTGAAGATTGTATAATTGAGGGAGAAATACAAGGGAAAAAGTAGAATGGAAGACAAAGATCAAATTTGTTAGATGTCATAGAGGGTGGAGAGTGTTACCTAGCAACGATAGAAAGGCTGCTGAACAGGGAAATTAGGGCACATGAACCCACCGAAAGGTAGAAAACGTAATGAAAAATGGAATTTAATGTTTTTTTTAGAAATACACGTACATTAACACATTTCTAATGGATTATAGTAATAAATGCTAGGACAAAATAACGATACGAACCGGTTCGAGTTCCAAGCGGAACCGGTACGGAACCGTAATTCGAGCTTATCACGGAAACTAAGGGAAAACCGGAACAAAATACATACCTACATACGTCTTTATTTACGGGCGAAATTGGGACTAGACAGTCCCGTTTAACATTTAATCCAAAAAAGTTGAAAATTTAAGAAAAAGAAACAAAAAAGGTATAATTGCAATAATGATAAAATAACATTATACGAGTATTTACATACATAAAGGAATATGCTTTGATATTCAATAAAATAACTTTGATAGCATCATAACAGAATCTTGCGTTTGTCTTGAAAACTTCAATATGACGAACTTCAATGAATTGCTTATTAGTCAACTTTCCTAGCCTCATTCGCAGAGGTCTGTCGCCTGAAGTAGATACCGCCTACATAACCTACAAATATTACATCACAGATTTGGCCTTTAAATCCAGTACAAAATCAAGAGATGTAAGCGGTCCTGAGGGCTGAAGAAGAGAGCAAACCCAAAGTCCTTTTTATCGCCCTCGCGCTCGGATTCCGGATTTTTAGATGCGCCCGATTCATCTCCGGCGAAAATAAATATATTGTATACATGACAACGAATTGATGGTGAGGAAGGGAGCTATAGAGATAGAGCTGCAGCGGCGATGGAAGGGGGCTGTCCCGCTGGAATGAATAGCGTAAACGAGCGTGCCTTTCTTTTTTTACGGAGGGTGAAAAATTGAATGGCGAAAGGTTTTTAACTGCCAGCGCCCCCCCCTCTTCTCCCCCCCACCGACGAAAAAACAGATATTGCGGCCCTGCGTAATTAAAACTCCATTCTTTAGGCCCCCTCCCTTTCTATTCTCGCTGAGATTCGCTCTTGTAGCATCCGTTCTTCCTACGAGACGCCGGCTGCTTTTGCATAAACTTATCTATTTTTAAATGTTGGATGTTGGGAAGATTTTGGGGCCGAAGATTGTCGAGGAGAGCGTGTGGGAATCGACAGGATTCCGGCAAATACTGTTAATTTCAGCGCTTTAGATATGTTAACTGTGTATCATGGTTAGAGACAAAAATTGCGAGTGAATGCCTGCGGAAATAATACTGTGTGTGATTTCCGTGTTTCCTCTTTGAAATAACAAAATAACATCACTCATTGTTTAACCTTCGCAATCGGAAACGAATCCTCCCATCAACTGAATCATGTCGGATGGCACTTTAACGGACGTTTTGTAGTAACCAAGTTCTATCTGCAGATGTTATAACCTTTATTCGAATTAATTCAATACCAGGTCTGACTATCCAGATTTTATCCTCCTCTCTTTTAATCTCATTACTTTTTTAATTCTGAAATATTTTTCGGGCGATAATATTTAATGTCGAATTTCATATTTTTAATTTCTGATGGTTTAATTTGTATTGTTTTTGAACGTACGCTCTGGTGTGTTTATCAAAGTTCCACTACTGACTGCAGCGTATCAAAGTGCCGATTTTCCGCAAGTTTACGTATCGCTATCATTTCGGAATCTGGCTTAACTCTGAACAATTTCACTTTACATCTCTCCTCTACGACGGTATTTTGATTAATGCAAATTTTCCTCAACCCATTCCTTTTAGAATGTTTTCCTAATTGGATCTTTATTCTCGAAGGTAATCTGACGTTCTTTATAGTTACTTTTCTCTCTAAAAGATTCCTTTTCTCTAAAACATAAACAGATTTGAAGAATATCGAGATGACTGAGGCTCGAGCCCCCGTCTCCCACTTTATAGGTAGGTATTCTCATGAAATAGAACAGGTTAGAATATATGTTCGGAAAGCGGGTGACCCGGGTTCGATTTACAGTCATGTAGATGGTTATCACTTCTCTTTATGCGTGGGTTTAATGCGCAATATGTATGTGCCAAATCATACCTATGTATGTGCAAAGGTATATCCTTTTTCTCATTATTTATTTTCCTGTTTCTCTTTATAATAGCACTTATGTTGTGATTAATTACCGATAACTGCTGGAATGTGGAGATACGGCTGTTTACTAATAAATCAATAGGAAAGCCGATTTGCATGTTCTTGGTATATTTTCGTTGACGAAGAGATAGGCCGGTTGAAACACTTCTAACTTAAATCTCAATAATTATAATAACGTTCGAAAGGTCAGTTTGGTCAGCACGCCTTTTCAAGTCAATTTGCTTAGAGAACCGTCTTAAAATATCGTGTCAAAGATTGAAAAAGAACCCAGTTAGTAAAATTTGCCATTTTATTTTGAACAAAAACTCTCCCAGGTCTAAAACTGCATTTTCTTTTGCGTGAGTCCCGAGTGAAAAGGCCTCGTAGCAATCGTTTACAGGAAAATCGTCTTAAGTCGTAAGAACGAATACGTTTATTAGAAAACGTGGACAACGTTTTCAATGCGTGAAAGGTTTTAAACCAAAGGAACCATGAAACAACCAGAAAAAAATCTCGAAATAATAGATTCGAAAAACCCCGAAAAAATAAGTGAATAATAAGTAAAAATTTTGAAGAACCAAAACCAATCGCCAAGAGTGACCAAATGTTAACGGTAAACATGTTAGGTAAAATCAAACATCTTTCAAGGAAAAGAGACTTTGTACTTTTTCCACAGGGTTTTCTTAATGATCGCCATCATCATAGACATGATGATGGCGATCATTGGAACAAAGTCTCTTTTCCTTCAAACATGGAATATTTCCACAAAAAATCGCCAATGTCTGTGGATTTTTAAACTAAACAGATCAACCAGTTTAAACACAGAAAGAACGTCATGCATTTATAGAAACAAAGTATAATAATAATAATAAAGGACTTTATTCAGGGCGAGATTGAGACTAACAAGTCTCTTCTTACATCTAACCCTTCGTCATATGAGACAGGAAAAGAGACAGATAGCTTGCAAAAGTACAATGAAGAAAACTACTTTGTGGATTAAAAAACCTAAGCTAAGAGCTCAGGGAAAAATCTCCACTGCAGGAAAACACCCTCAAGAAGGAGGGTGTGAAAAACCTGCGAAACCTACAGATAGAAAACTAAATTTGATGATTAAAGTAGATTAATAGAGTTATAAAAGACATGAAGACAAATCACAAACAAAAAACCTGTATCTTACAAAATTATCAAATTGTGTGATTAGTGATTAGAAAAAACATAATTTCGCTTAATAAAAAGCACGTCAAATATTCAGAGCGAACCTAAAGTTAATCAAAAACTGGCTAAACACTTTAAGTTGTATTATTGTAAAGTAAATTGAAATTAACAAAAACACCTTGGTTTTGAATAAGGTTTGGATGAACAAAAGGAATCAAATGCCAATACTTGCGGGTGAGATACGTTAAATACGAATTTCGACAACTAAGTTGTTAACTTCAGTGACTGAAGAGTTCATCTTGGACGAAAGAAACCAAAAGAGAATATTATGCGTTTTATCGTCAAATAGTTCAGTAGACGAAGCCGAGAAATAAAATTATTTAAATAACCGATTTCGTTCCACAAAATAAAGAAAAGACCGACCTGATCGTGGTAAAAGAATACAAGTTCCTCACATCTGCATTATGCGGAAGAAGTGACGTCAATACCTATTCGTCCGTAATTTAGACTTGATTCACGTTGCATAGGCTAATAGCCTATGCAACTCCTGTGCGCATGTCATTATTTTTTCAGGAAGGTATCGAAAATATATTAAGTGGTGCTCTAACGACCAATTTGAGTATATGTCATAGATATAGACTTTCATTTTGTCTGAAGAATTGTTCTTAATCTGCGTAACATTCTTTTCTCCGATCGAATTTCCTTATTTTCATTTATAAAACTTTCTGCCGTACCTCAATTTCTCGCAGTTTGCCTCAAATCAAACTCAAACCTCAAATCCAAAATATCGCCGTGCGTGAGGAAAGAAATGCATTTCCGGTCATTACTTCACGAAGAGTGGCTGAATATTGGAATTGTCTCGTTTCACAGCAAGTATGTTTGTGTTGACTGAACCATTCAGAATTCAACAACTACCTGTCGAGGCACCCATGAAACTAATTCTACTACTACATTTCAATTAAATCAAATTCTACTACTACATTCAATTTCAAATACTACAATTCTACAGCTCAAAAACTAACAAAATGCAGTTGCAAAAGTGCAGCTTAATCAGTATTGATGTACTTGGATTAAATTAAATGAAACAGGTGACCGGTGTTCCCTATAGGCTGGATTTTGATTTATACTCCACGAGCCGCCGGTGGCGTATGGCATGGGGTATTCACACTGCAACCAATTTACACCGTTAGCTTTTCTGATGTTACACTGAAAAAACGACAAGAAGTAACTATCTTTTTTGGGATTACTTCCTTGTAACGCTTGGTCTTCGCCTCTCGAAGTTCTCGCTCGTTTTTTACCGGAATTACAATGTCTTTTATTTGGCAAAAACATTCTGGACCGATGAACTTTTCGAAAAACTTTCGTCGGTAATCAGATCTTCTCTCATGCAATGAGTTCCACCCGAGTGATTCTATCATGGCCGTAACGCTACTGTCGAACCTGAAATCTCCACTGACAAAAGGGGCTGCTCTACGTTGGACCATCTCTAAATCTGAGACTAACCTGACTTCATGTGGATCCCAAATTGCGCAGTAGTATTCGAGAATCAGAGAAACCAATACTTACCTAAGAATCTGAAATTTATTATGTGAATAGACTTCACATATCCATAATTGTAAAATTCATACTGTTTATTTACAAGTGAGCTTCCTAGAGGGATTTCTTGGGAGACATTTCCATTTAAAGAACGAAAACCGGATGAAGGTTTCTCGGGTTTCCAACCGGGTTATTTCTTCGCTAAGTGTCGACGTTTCGAAACTTGTATCCTTATATAAAGTTTTCTTGACATTGAGATTTATCAGCCTTTTTTTACTTAAAAATCTTACTCAAACGCACTTCAAATCAAATTTATCGGACTTAGGCGTTACTTTATTTTTATGCGACCGTTTCCTTCCGTTTTCTTCAAACTCTATTTGCTGCAGGAGAACGGTTTCTTTTCCTCAAATCCTCGCACATGCTGCTGAGCGGAGGGAGGAAGAGCGTGTGGGGAAGACGGCGACCCACTTGCAACCCGCGCCTCAACAGGAAAGGGTCGCGGGAAGAGCAGAACTATCGACAAAAGACTCGCTCATCTCCATTGTCAGCTCCTCCATTGTCCCTCCTAATTCTGCGTGTGGATATTCCATTAGCACAGAGTAACAATTGCGCGATTCTCAGACGACAATGGCGTCTCCCCTCACCACTTCTCCTCTCCAATCGATGCCTCTTCTTTGATCGGCCTTTTACATCTTGCGTTTCGCTAAATAATCGTTCACTTATTCGTGATGAATCGTGTTTTCGCCGACAAATCTTCGCCGCTCAACTATTTTACTTTTTGTGGCGTTGATCGGACTTGTTGTGAAAATATGACCCGTCCATAAATACATTTTCTATCGTAGAACCTCTTCTTAAGCCTCAAGCCCTCTCCTTCAAATCTTTTGTGCGTAGGTAAATTTATTTCTCGTAAAATAACTGAAAAAGTGACTGTAAAATGTAATGAGAGCAGATTTTATTTGCACGTTGCACTGTTTAATTCTAAGAAGTACTTTTAAAATGTTTAGGAAAATATGATAAATTTACCGGTATACCGATATTTACCGAAAATATGATATGATTTACTGGAAGCAGTGGCGGTGGTGTTTTATGTAAAAATTAATAGTGTATGGGATCCTGCCGAAAAGTGTTGTATTAGAATGATCGAGAATCAGGTAAAAGTACATCGAAAGGCGATATATTTCGCAAGAATTTGTTACGAGAAACCAGAGAGTGTTACTCTAATACTTCAGGACGCAGGATGGGAAAATCTAGAAGATGTGACATTTCTACATCTACATCTACATTAGTACCCTGCAAGCCGCCTTTCGGCGTGTGGCAGGGGGTGCAAGCACCATGAATTTACTGAATTTACTTCGCTATTCTATTACTTTCGCGTATCGTTCGCGGAAAAAATGAATTCTTGTATCGATTCGATTTAGCATCTATTTCTCTGATCTGTAGATTAATAGAGTTATAAAAGACATGAAGACAAATCACAAACAAAAAACCTGTATCTTACAAAATTATCAAATTGTGTGATTAGTGATTAGAAAAAACATAATTTCGCTTAATAAAAAGCACGTCAAATATTCAGAGCGAACCTAAAGTTAATCAAAAACTGGCTAAACACTTTAAGTTGTATTATTGTAAAGTAAATTGAAATTAACAAAAACACCTTGGTTTTGAATAAGGTTTGGATGAACAAAAGGAATCAAATGCCAATACTTGCGGGTGAGATACGTTAAATACGAATTTCGACAACTAAGTTGTTAACTTCAGTGACTGAAGAGTTCATCTTAGACGAAAGAAACCAAAAGAGAATATTATGCGTTTTATCGTCAAATAGTTCAGTAGACGAAGCCGAGAAATAAAATTATTTAAATAACCGATTTCGTTCCACAAAATAAAGAAAAGACCGACCTGATCGTGGTAAAAGAATACAAGTTCCTCACATCTGCATTATGCGGAAGAAGTGACGTCAATACCTATTCGTCCGTAATTTAGACTTGATTCACGTTGCATAGGCTAATAGCCTATGCAACTCCTGTGCGCATGTCATTATTTTTTCAGGAAGGTATCGAAAATATATTAAGTGGTGCTCTAACGACCAATTTGAGTATATGTCATAGATATAGACTTTCATTTTGTCTGAAGAATTGTTCTTAATCTGCGTAACATTCTTTTCTCCGATCGAATTTCCTTATTTTCATTTATAAAACTTTCTGCCGTACCTCAATTTCTCGCAGTTTGCCTCAAATCAAACTCAAACCTCAAATCCAAAATATCGCAGTGCGTGAGGAAAGAAATGCATTTCCGGTCATTACTTCACGAAGAGTGGCTGAATATTGGAATTGTCTCGTTTCACAGCAAGTATGTTTGTGTTGACTGAACCATTCAGAATTCAACAACTACCTGTCGAGGCACCCATGAAACTAATTCTACTACTACATTTCAATTAAATCAAATTCTACTACTACATTCAATTTCAAATACTACAATTCTACAGCTCAAAAACTAACAAAATGCAGTTGCAAAAGTGCAGCTTAATCAGTATTGATGTACTTGGATTAAATTAAATGAAACAGGTGACCGGTGTTCCCTATAGGCTGGATTTTGATTTATACTCCACGAGCCGCCGGTGGCGTATGGCATGGGGTATTCACACTGCAACCAATCTACACCGTTAGCTTTTCTGATGTTACACTGAAAAAACGACAAGAAGTAACTATCTTTTTTGGGATTACTTCCTTGTAACGCTTGGTCTTCGCCTCTCGAAGTTCTCGCTCGTTTTTTACCGGAATTACAATGTCTTTTATTTGGCAAAAACATTCTGGACCGATGAACTTTTCGAAAAACTTTCGTCGGTAATCAGATCTTCTCTCATGCAATGAGTTCCACCCGAGTGATTCTATCATGGCCGTAACGCTACTGTCGAACCTGAAATCTCCACTGACAAAAGGGGCTGCTCTACGTTGGACCATCTCTAAATCTGAGACTAACCTGACTTCATGTGGATCCCAAATTGCGCAGTAGTATTCGAGAATCAGAGAAACCAATACTTACCTAAGAATCTGAAATTTATTATGTGAATAGACTTCACATATCCATAATTGTAAAATTCATACTGTTTATTTACAAGTGAGCATCCTAGAGGGATTTCTTGGGAGACATTTCCATTTAAAGAACGAAAACCGGATGAAGGTTTCTCGGGTTTCCAACCGGGTTATTTCTTCGCTAAGTGTCAACGTTTCGAAACTTGTATCCTTATATAAAGTTTTCTTGACATTGAGATTTATCAGCCTTTTTTTACTTAAAAATCTTACTCAAACGCACTTCAAATCAAATTTATCGGACTTAGGCGTTACTTTATTTTTATGCGACCGTTTCCTTCCGTTTTCTTCAAACTCTATTTGCTGCAGGAGAACGGTTTCTTTTCCTCAAATCCTCGCACATGCTGCTGAGCGGAGGGAGGAAGAGCGTGTGGGGAAGACGGCGACCCACTTGCAACCCGCGCCTCAACAGGAAAGGGTCGCGGGAAGAGCAGAACTATCGACAAAAGACTCGCTCATCTCCATTGTCAGCTCCTCCATTGTCCCTCCTAATTCTGCGTGTGGATATTCCATTAGCACAGAGTAACAATTGCGCGATTCTCAGACGACAATGGCGTCTCCCCTCACCACTTCTCCTCTCCAATCGATGCCTCTTCTTTGATCGGCCTTTTACATCTTGCGTTTCGCTAAATAATCGTTCACTTATTCGTGATGAATCGTGTTTTCGCCGACAAATCTTCGCCGCTCAACTATTTTACTTTTTGTGGCGTTGATCGGACTTGTTGTGAAAATATGACCCGTCCATAAATACATTTTCTATCGTAGAACCTCTTCTTAAGCCTCAAGCCCTCTCCTTCAAATCTTTTGTGCGTAGGTAAATTTATTTCTCGTAAAATAACTGAAAAAGTGACTGTAAAATGTAATGAGAGCAGATTTTATTTGCACGTTGCACTGTTTAATTCTAAGAAGTACTTTTAAAATGTTTAGGAAAATATGATAAATTTACCGGTATACCGATATTTACCGAAAATATGATATGATTTACTGGAAGCAGTGGCGGTGGTGTTTTATGTAAAAATTAATAGTGTATGGGATCCTGCCGAAAAGTGTTGTATTAGAATGATCGAGAATCAGGTAAAAGTACATCGAAAGGCGATATATTTCGCAAGAATTTGTTACGAGAAACCAGAGAGTGTTACTCTAATACTTCAGGACGCAGGATGGGAAAATCTAGAAGATGTGACATTTCTACATCTACATCTACATTAGTACCCTGCAAGCCGCCTTTCGGCGTGTGGCAGGGGGTGCAAGCACCATGAATTTACTGAATTTACTTCGCTAATCTATTACTTTCGCGTATCGTTCGCGGAAAAAATGAATTCTTGTATCGATTCGTTTTAGCATCTATTTCTCTGATCTTTCTCGCAGTGTCTGAACGGCCTATGTAACATGGGGGGCGCATTATGTCAGCTACATCATCTACGAACGTGCTTTCTCTAAATTTATCAAGGAGATTTAGTCTTTGTCTAAGCCTTCTATTTTCTAAAGATTCCCATCCTGCGTCCTGAAGCATTTGCGTTACACTCACTGTCTTGTCGTAACAATTCTTTACAAAACGTATCGCCTTCCGTTGCACTTTTTCTAATTCCCGAATACAACACTTCTCTGCAGGGTCCCATACACTACACGCATATTCCAAGTGAGGCCTGACCAACGCAACGTAACATCTCTCACGGACTTTTTCATCGCTTCTACCGACAATTCTCTTCACAAATCCAAGTTTTCTAAGCGCTCGACCACATATTTTATGGATGTGGGTACCCCAGCTTAAGTTATTAAGCGAAGACTTAATTTCCTTAATAAGTTCAGAGAATGTATATTTTTAGAAGATATAGCCGATGTTATGTGTCCTCTGTGTTACTCAGGCAGTTCCGATACAGATATAATAATCATGAAATGGTTATTAGAACAAGTCGTTTCAAGAATTCATTCTTTCCGCGAAAAATACGCGAATGTAATCGATTAGGGAAGTAGAGTCATGGTGTATGCACTCCCTGAAAGGTGGCTTACAGGGTACATATGTAGATATATTTGTGTATGTTAAATCTTTTTGATTCCTTGAATATTCTATTCTATCTTTCATCGCATCAACTATAGATAATTTGCAATGAATCATCGTATTTCTATTGAGAAAATCATGTAAGTGTACGGGCAGAAAGTTTGTGGACCGAATGAAGGAGCATCGGAGAGCTTTTATTTACAATCAGCGAGAGAGAGATCTAACTTCGCCAAACATCTCCTTGAACATGGGCATGGAAGTGACTTTGACATTGTTCCCTGCCATTTTGCCTCCAAAGGGAGACACCTGGACGTTTTAGAACGGTTAGAAATTTTTAAATGCAAAAAGAGAAGTGACATTATTTTAGTTAACGAAATTGATTATGTTGGTTTTTCTCCCATTCTTCATGCAGTCACCTCTCCACTTTCCCCCCCCCTTGAACCTCCCCTCACCCCTTTCTCCTCATGGTGCCAGTCCTTCCTCCACCTCCACCTTTCCCGGCCTATCCTAGCCTCCCTGTACTTCCCCCCCCTTTTTATTCTCTATATATACGGAGTGTCCTGTGAAAATTGTCACCTGAGGATGGTGCCATGCACTGAAACCGGTCGTGTATTTTGTAACATTGTGGTTTGTTAATATTAAAGTTTCTTTCTCACAGCTTTCATGTAAGTGTATCTATTGTATGAATATAAAACCGTACAATTATTACAAATAATATTTTTCTTGCTTGGTTTGTAAAGTGAAATTGCCCACGCAAAAGGGGTATTTTGAAAGGGAAAAGAATTCTTGACAAGTAATGCATACTTGAATATAAATAAGTAACGATGTCCTTTCCATGAGTAAACGGAGGGAGGAGTCTGTTGAAATCTAACGTAAAAGATGATGATAATTGATGTATGTTTGATATCGAATATCAAGGTTACAAGGAGAGCCACTTAACACCCACAACCACATAGCAGAGCTGCCAATGTCGCAAGACGCACATTAAAATAGTTGCTAAACTCGTAGACAATGTCACTAAAATGCAGTTTAAAATCATCTCAACTTCGCTTTCACAGATCTTTAATCAGTTCAGATATTAAACGAATTAAACGGGTAAAACGATCTGAAACACTTTTATCGAGTGAATGCGACGCTATTTTGATTTATATAGGAGTCAAATACGTTCTGCTAGGGAACACTGAAATGCGTATATGCGTAGGTAACAGAATTAGCAGGATGGAGTGTGGGATGTTGCTGAAATAGAAAAACAGTTTTCGTAAAAGAAAGAAAAGTCGTTAGATCTAGCGACAGAATCTAAATTGGCATATATGCATCATAGTCTACTAAAAACAGCATTGGGAGAATAGTGGAAGAGAGGAATTATAGGTGAAGACTTAGGTTAGTTTATAAGATGCAGGTAATGATTATTGTGAAGGTTGGAATAACGAGTCCATTGAGCCATTGGCTAGAGACAGGAAGACTGGGATAGCTGCAACAAATATTGGATTGTTAAACCGTGAATAATTTTGATAACTCTAGAGGAAAGAGGATACCCACCATAAAGATTGCAGTGCTCTTCTGGGTGTCAGTACTTTTGCGGTAAATAAACTATTTGCCACCAATTAATGTTAGCACAAATGTTTAAAATTGCTACGATTCGAGTTACCTGAAGTCGTTTTGGTCTTTTTCATAGCAGTTTTCCAAACCTCTTCTGCAATTGCGTTATAAGTGTTCCCCAAAAAGGTATGAAAATTGATAACTCTTCATTTGATTTATTCCATCCTGATTGGGCCTCCGAGTATCCATGTGGGCACCGCTTTCAACTTCAATGAAAGCGGCTCCGGGTTCGACTCCCGGTGGGATGAGAAATTACCTTAGTTCTCTAAGCACTTTAAAAATGACCACTAAACTTAAAAATACTTTTAAAATTACTACATTCTGGAAACCAGTTTAAAGTCAGCAAATCCTTTTTTTGCGAGTAAATTTTTCCATCACTAATCTTTTGTCTCTTACCTGCTGTTAGTGTCTACTGACTCTGCAAAGTAATCTAGGTGCTCCTTTGGTATCTCTGAATTGGTGAAATGTTCCGTTACAAGAAAATTTTCGGAAACCCTCCTTTATTGGAACTAATGAGGCGGATCGGAGATAAAAGTGAGGACTCCCCAAACTCATTGGCGTTCCCATTCCGGGGCCTTAATCTTTTCCCCTGATATTACCCGCTGAAAATTCCATAACTGGCCGATTGACGACTTACGGAACTAGAAATCGTGCACTGCAGTCGTGATCCGAAACTGGCATAAGCGATTAACAACGCCTTCCTTTCGTCATTTATTAGATCATTGTTGTACATTCTCCTTGCATTTCCCGTGAATCTTATTTTCCGATTCAATAAAAGATAGACTGACCCGTTATTGGCGAGGCACACATGGGTCTCTCCCTTGTAAGTCGTTATTGTATATTCAGTGATCGATCAAAAATAAAAAGAAAGTGTAGGGTGTAGGAATAAGTCATCGCAACTAAGTTTATTATGGAAAAATGCACGTTGCGAAAAACAGCCACAGAAAAGGAGATCGAAAGAAAACGGCGAAAACAAAGAAGGTACATATATAATGTAATGTAGTTAAACAGTAGGAAATAGAAAATGGAAAAAGAAGAAAAAATGAGAGCGATTGAAAATGAAATACAGTTCACTAGAAATATTGAAATTTGAGTGTTTTTTCTTTTATCTTCTGTTAATTTAATTACGTACGGATAATCACTTAAATGAAATATTACACAAGCAACGGAAATAAGACTAGACTCTTTGTGTAATTCCACTAAAAAGACTCTAATTCCACAAGGTAACACCTGAAACTGTTTCATTACACGAGCAATTAAAATACACTTTTGAAGTAAGAAACGTAAATACAAAAATGAAAAAACTTAGGATTAGAACGGTGCCGCATTACATAGTTAATTCTAATAAGTTGATAATATCTAGTGACTAGCAATGGTGATTCCAGGCAGGGGAGTTTGTCTAACTATGAATAATTACGTCAGAAATGGTAGTCTTTGACACATTTTTCCGTATTTGAGAGAGAACCTGAGAAGAAATAGAGAGGAAGATTACGACAGATGAAATATTTGTGACAATGCGCCATGAGTCACAGTTGATAGCTTACGGTCGTTGATGTATGTACATCAGTAATAGTAACAATTGAAGTTATTATTATCACCTTAATTATCGTTAAAAGAGGGAGGCACCCTCACAGTAAGCTTCGTAGCATTTGAATCTCTTCGGTTACTAACACAACTCCTCATTCCTCGGATATTCTATTTAATTATTCTTTGAATCGATAACAAAGCAGACATCATTATCTTTGTAAGACCATCAAAGCCATCAAAAGCATGAAAATGCTGAAGTTCGTGTCTAAGAGTCTCAATGGATATTTATCAAGTGACAGACTCAGGTCGGATATAATCATCAAAAAGGCTCTTTCATAATACGCGAGTATTTTGCAAATACATTTAAATGATAAAGAAAGAAAATATGATTATCTTTAGTAAGTTATTAATTTGTTTCGTTTCGAATTACATTGTCTCTCAAGTGCAGCTTGACGGTTACCCCAAAATGAGACATGTCTGTGGCCTTCCGACGAAGATAGGTCCTTATATCTTGCACAATAGTAGTAAACATAATGATGTGTCATCTAGTCTTTGGAACTTTCTATGCAGATCCTTTCTTTCCCACTCTTTCGTATCCTATTGGACTTAGTTCTACACTGCATCCTTCTTGCTTGAGATTGTGTGGTGTATATCCAACATCAGCTTCTATCACCATCTTCATAATTTCGTCGAAAGGCTCATTTTAATTATCATTATATTCTCTTCATTCGGCGAGGTTAAACCAATGAGGGCATCTCTTACACCTGACCACTGAAGTTGAATATGGTACAGTATAAACGATTAAAATGATTACAATTTAATTAGAAAACTGTAATGAAGAGTTCAAAAGATAAAAACAATAAAAGAAGGCAGAATGATTGGGATGTGGGGAGAAACTCCTCACCGTAAGGCCTCGAGAGGAAAACCCTTTGGGCTCCCAGGTAGCCAAGTGGAAATGTGTGAACAAATATGTACGAAATAACCTTAGTTGTCGAAGTTCTTTTATCAAGACCGCTAGAAAACCCCACGGTGTGGGAAAATGCTTGCACAGGAAGGGAGTGGAAAAAGAGCTAAAACGCGGAAAGAAATAAAGTAAATCAGGTGTGACATCGTATGTAATTAGAGTCAGATTATATGTATGTAATTAGAGTAAAACTTTCGGTCCCGTCCTAGGATGGCGTGGCAAAGTTGACAGGAAGAAGAGTAGACGTGAGAGAAGCTACAGTACAATGAGACACCGCTTAACGTGGGGATACATTCCGATAATCTCGAGCGCTAAAGAAAACAGCTTTAAACGAGGTCGTCTTAGTACGTAAATAATGGGGTTAAGTGAAACAGAACAGAGAATAAGAAAACTTATCTGTTTTTGTTTTATTTTATAACACATATTGTTAAATAATTCTTCATTACATTAAATATATACTTATTTATTTCATATACCAATATGTTTTCATAAAGGGCTCATGGAGATTAAAAAAGTTAGAGTAAAGAAGTTACGTTTATGATGAGGAATGCTCTTCCTCATTTGTCATCTTTTTTTGTAAAGAAGTCATCTAACGTCGTTAGCATTTTCCTATTTCGTTCGGCAAGCAGCTGTTTATAGCAAGACATCGCATCAGTTAAACTTCGCCTTTGAACTTCTATCAAAATTATAATCATTTTGTATAAACCGATCCATAATTTCCGTTATGGTGGCTAAACATTTTTTAGAAAATCCGTTGAGAGTTCACTTTGTTCCTCATCTTCATAAATGCCAATTAATTCGGATTAACAAATTCGTGCGCAATTTATGGGAATCCCAATAAAACAGCGTCCGATTTCGGGAAATCCTATTAAACCGCGTAATGCTGAAACAGCGTTAAGCGGATGAGCGTTAAACGGGATCTTATTGTATATTTCGGAGACAAGTTTTCGAAAATCAAATCATAAAATCGAATTTCTAATTATTTTTAGCTCCTCTCCCAGTAACTTTTTTGTTCCATGCTCATGTGATGGCTGTATCATTTTCCTTTTCATTTGATTCCATAACTTTCCTTTATCCATCTCTGATATTTCCATCAGTTTTTAGGTGGTGATCCATTCACTGTGATTTTCTCCATCAGTTATTTCTAGAACGTTCCTATCAGCTCATTCCTTTTATATTATATAT
>KZ309307.1:4715-19196 GCA_000376725.2 Ladona fulva | reverse complement strand
TATATATATCTCATTCTATCCAACTTTTGGTAGTACGAGTACCTCTTCATCTATCATGTTTTCTTATCTCCTTAATCTTCTCCATTTCCTCATAATTTGGAGGTACTGCGTCCCCCAATACTTTACTCCCATCTACTACGATTAGCAGATTTACCATCTCTTTTGGTAAGACAAAGTAACAGGTTCTTTCGCCCGTTCGAGAAAAGGTCAAAGTCTTCGGCTTGAAAATTTGATTACGAGCTGGAGATGAAGCTTTTAGATGTCCGGGAAACTCGTCCCGTTTTTTTAGGAACATTCGAAGACAATTCTTTATTATTCGTTAATGTATATATATTTTATGATTTCAGGACCATTAAGTTAACAATCAGAATTGATGGGGAAAATTAGAACAGGATAATCAATCCCCTAATTGGATAGTGTTCTGTCTAAGGGAGGAAGGTGATGAGAGCAGATGAGATTAGAAAAAGAGTATTAATTCTATGGAGAATATAATAATCAAGGAGTAATTATTAATAATAAGTGACCTAGAAAGCTTTTATGAATTAAAGGAACTGTAATGGAAGAACTTGATAAGTGAATCAGGAACAGATTTTTAAACTTCTTGATGAGGAGTGATTTGATGTATGGGTATTTGATACTTGGGCCTTTTGAAAAGAGATCATCAAAACATTGAATGGCTTTGAGATGTGGTCGTAAAATGGGAAAAGTCAGTTGGGTTGATAGATAAACAAACACGGTAGTGGTAGAGATGGTTGTGGAAGGGGGATGGTACTCAAGGAGCGGCAGAGGAAATGTGGGTGGGTCAAAGAATGGGAGGAGAGGGATTGTTGAGGAAAGTAAGTGAAGGTAGGATGCAAGGAAAGAAACGGAGGGGAAGACAAAGGCGACGAAGGTTGTAAGGGTGTGAAACGTGGGCCTTAAGAAGGGAGGAAATTGAAAGATTAGACGGTGTGGCGTAGAATGGAAAAAGTCAGTTGGATGTATAGAAAAACAAAGATGGAGGTGCTAGAGATCGTTTGGGAGGAGATGAATTTGAATTGAAGTTATTAAGCAACAGTTAAGGAAATAAATGCGTCCAATTATGAGTAGGAAGTAGAATAAAGGTAGAATATAAGGAAAAAGACATATGAAGACAAAGACAGATGTTTGATTGTATAAACAGCGGGATAAAATACCGAGGAACGAAAGAAAGGGCACGAAATAGGAAGTGTTGTGGGACATGAACCTACAGAAAGGTAGAGCAATTATGATCTCTGAACCATTTTGTTCCACAACTGTCAGACATGTTGCACTCAACTAGAAAATTCCGTTCATCATAATCTTCTTAAGTTTTTTCGAGGGAAAACTTTGACAAGATGGATTTTACGTACACTAAAGCTAAAGTTTGAGCTATAATAAGCATAGGAGCTATAGTTTTTGCCATTAAGGAAATAAAATGAATACCAAGAACTGTAAAATCCATACGAGCAACGTCTGGTGAGTTCAAATGATAGAAAACCACCTCCAACCCTCTCTCTAACAATTATTTGTCTGACATTTAAGAAGACGTTAAGGTATAATGGTCTGTCCATTTACTCTATCTGGTACCTTTTTTAAACAATAATTCCGATTCCTCCAATTTCCAGGAATGTTTATCTGGATTTATCATCTTTTTTTATTTAGAGTTTTACTAGATGATTCTTTTGCAATTAGTATGATTTTTTTTTCGGATGAAGATTGGCTCTTGCACTTACATCTATATCTACATACGCATCCTCCAAGCCGCCTTTCGGCGTATGGCAGCGGGTGCATGCAACATGACTGTACTCTACTAATCGATTACTTTCGCGTATCGTAGGTATGGATTCTAGAAATGAATAGTTCTAGTATCTATTTCTCTGATTTTTTTCTCAGAATCAGATCGTCCTACATAACAGAGACGACGCATAATATCGGCTACATCTTCTAATAATGTATGCATTTCCTCTGAATTTATTAAGTAAATTAAGCTTTTGTTTAAAGCTTCTATATATTCCTATCCTGTGTCCTGAAGCATCTGAGTATGGCTCACTGATTTGTCGCGGCAATTTTCTACGAAACATACAACAGTTTTCGGTGGGTCCCACTCACTACCTGCTTAATTAAGAGGAGGCCTAATGAACGGCTTTTGGAATGACTAACTGTAGTTTATTTCGCTTGTTCAAGACACTTTGGTCCAATACTATTATCAACAACACGTTTACCTATACATATAATCAAGTTTCGAATCCGTAAATTGGAGAAACTCCATATCAGGAAACAGAAATACAATGTAAAGTCTCACAAAAGATGTTGTTACTCTTACGCCTCTGACTCGTTGACGGTAGAGATTATTAGCTTTTGACGAAAAGGGCTCCGGGATAGCCAAGTGGGCTCCGCGTTCACCATCGGTGAAGCACTTTTAACAACACTAGTACTACTATTAACTTTTGACGAAGAATCGCGGATTGAATGCGATTGACCGAATTCTTTTCCGTCAAATGTGCAGAACCCATACACTGTGACAATTTATCTACCCAAGATTCACCAGATGGTAATTGAGGGTAGTTTTGATATTTCGACTCATTTGACTCCTCAAATTCATGTGTAAAATTGCGCTTATTGTTCCAAATTCTTTAACATTACAGTTATGAGGTCTTTCAGAGCGTTTTTCGTTCAAAAGATCAAAAACTTTGTCCAAATCCTAGGAAATCCCTTGCGTGTTGTTCATTAAGCTAAAACAATTTCTCCGTAAACAGCACATATGCCCTATCAGGGCTTTCGCGGCACTTAGATTCCATGATGAGTTGATTTATTTTCAGGAACGCAGAGGTGGTCTATTCAGACGACGACGTTGGCTTCCCTTTTCAGGAAGCCTGCAGCATCGCTAGCGAAACATCGTCGTCTGAATTGGCCATCGCTGCTTTCCGGGAAGAATAATCTCATCATGGAACACATATCTGCTTAGATGTTTGTGTGGTTTCTTTGTCTTTTCGGGAATAAAAAAGCATCAATGGTGTGAAATGATACTTATTATCTTCAATATTAATTAGGGTAACACAGTGACAAAAATAAATTTATTCCAACGAGATTATCGTAGTGATAGTTGACATTTAATCTCGAAACATTTGTTAAAACTCATCTTTTCTCAAGAATTTCATTCTTTTTCAATTCTAGTTGTATATCACCTTCATTATGCGGATTCATTAGTTAAGCTGAACGTATGTGTGAACCATTGTCATCTATAATAAAAAAACCTAATTTTTCTTCAGTTATAATCTTGCTGAACATTTCTTCTAACACCTGAGGAGAGACCGCGAAGATATGCTTGGGTATTTTTCACTTCCTCTGTTTTTATAACCATTTCGTTATTGTCGCCGACAAATCGGATATTAATAACAAAATAGTTTTGTGGCGTGTGCGAATATCCATTATAAGGAATGCATCGTCCCTATAGTCTTCTCAAGTTCCTCTTCTTAATTATGGTTCTTCAACCATAAAATTTCTATCGCTTCTTACTCACAGAGAAACAACTCGATCGCGGGCCATTTCCAGACATAGACAAAGGTATGGCTTGAAATAATAACAAAGTAACACTTTCCTTTGCTGCAAGTTTTACCAAAAGCTTCTAAAAATATCTGGAGTTACTGTTACTGTAACCCTGCCACTTATCAAATATCGCTTATGAAAGATTAAGATTTTTACCCTGCAAGCCACCAGTGGTGTATGGCATGGGGTGTATTAACACCTTACCTAATCTACCCTATTATATTCTCTGATGCTATTCGGAAAGAAGGACCAAAAGTAACTATCTGTGTTGCGATTAATTCCTTGTAACGCTTATATCTTTAGACTTTAGACTATATCGCTATATCGACTTTACCTCCCCCCTCCTGTCTCTCTTCCAAATCTATAAGCCGTCCACTCCTAGCAATGCAAGCGGATCTCAATGAGGGGGACTCGCTCCTTTTGCTTGGAGACTTCAACTTCTGTGATCTCTCTTGGGTTTCTCACTCACCTACCACCCCTCCACTCCCTGCATCGAAAGGTCCGAGCCACCAGCTTAACGCAGTCTCTGAGTGGATGAATGATTTCCGACTCACTCAATTAGTGGATTTTCCTTCATGTGGCAATAACTTCCTTGACCTTATTTTCTTTTATAAAGACAATCTCTCACCTCAGGATTATTCCGTGAGCAACCTGCAAGCCCCACCAGACATCACCTCTGATCACCAACCCATCTTTTGTGAACTGAATTTCGAGTGCGCCTTACCTCCCAAAATTCCCCCAATTATTAGGCGTAACTGGAAAAAGAGCGGATATTCCGCATCTAAAGTACCTGCTCTCTCACTGTCACTGGGTTTTACTTGAGTCATCTTCCTCCGTGGATGAGTGCTGTGATCTGTTTTACACATTGTTCGAGAGCTGTTTAGCAGACTCGGTTCCCCTTTTGAAAGTAAATCCTCACAAGTATCCGCATTGGTACGACGCTGATCTGATCTCCTCTCTAAAACTGAAAAATCGTTCGCACAGGAACTGGAAGCATTCCAAACTAATAAGCGACTACATTGAATTTTCCACGCATCGGGCTTTGTTTAAGAAACTGCAGCTAGAGAAGTATCAAGAATACCTTGCAAATATAGACAAGTCCTTAAATGACAACCCGAAACAGTTTTGGCGCTTCGTGAGACAAAAACGCATATCACATCGAATTCCTTCATTGGTTACATATAACGGCAGATCAGCTAAGAACCCGCAAGATGCGGCCGATCTTTTTTCAGAATTCTTTGCATCCGTTTTCCAGAAATCTAGCGCTGTACACCACTCCCTTCCATCCTCTTCTCGTAAGTATAATTCCACTTTTCAAGCTACTACAAAAGAAATACTCGAAGTAGTCAAAAACCTTAACAGTAATTCATCCTCTGGTTCTGATCACTTTCCAATTTTCATCATCAAAGCTTGTGCCGACGAAATTTGCTTCCCTTTGCTTTACCTGTTTAACAAAATTCTGGATTCCCAAATATTCCCGTCGAAGTGGAAAACTTCTATCATAACCCCCATCCACAAAAGTGGAGCTAAATCGGACACCTCCAACTACAGACCAATATCCTTCATTCCAGTTTTTGCAAAACTATTTGAGAAAATACTTCATAAGAAGTTAATGCATCAATTTAAAAACAGTTTTGCTGATCAACAGCACGGATTTCTTCCTGGCCGATCCACTCAAACAAACCTAGTTTTACATGTCAATAACATTGCCACTGCGATTCATGATAGGAAACAAATTGATACAGTTTACTTCGATTTCAGAAAATCCTTCGATTCTGTCAATCACGAACACCTCCTTAATAAACTGTCAGTCTTTGGAATGACAAGTGATCTACTCAACTTTTTTAATAGCTATCTCTCTGATAGATCCCAGAAGGGGGTTGGTTTAGGCTCATACTCCTCCTACACCAAAGTCACTTCTGGAGTACCACAAGGCTCGATTTTGGGGCCTTTCCTGTTTAACATTTATATTAACGACCTTCTTTCTTGTTTAATGTTGTGATTCCTCTCTATATGCTGACGATCTCAAAATCTCTCATCCCATATCAACCAGTGCTGATTGTAATTCCTTGCAAAAGGACATTAATAGCCTCTTCCATCGGTCGTTAAAATGGGAACTACCCCTCAATATCCCAAAATGTAAGGTTATATCTTTCTCTCTTAAAAAAGCATTCACAACTTCCCTTACTCTTTTAATAGCATTCCGATTCAACTAGTAGAATCTATTAACTACCTTGGTGTATCCCTCGACAGTAAACTCAACTTTAACCTACACACCAGTAACATATGCAACAAAGCATTTAGGCTTCTGGGTTTCATTAAAAGGAACTCCAGCAATACCTTTTCATTGCCAACAATTGTGAAATCCTTTTGTAGCATTGTTAGACCAGCTATGGAATATGCTAGTGTAGCCTGAAATCCCCACCATAAGACGAAAGTGCACTTGATTGAGAGAATTCAGCAGCGTTTCGTGAAGTGGATCTGTTACAGATCAAACTGGGAATACACTGAAGAAAAATACCCTCAGCAATGTGAGAAACTCAACCTTCCCCTCCTTGAGTCAAGGAGGAAAGCTGCGGATGTACTCTTCTTAAGAAAACTCTTCACCAACAAGATTGACTGTCCCCAGTTACCAATCTCATTGGTGTTTCTGTGCCACAACGTAGGTTAAGGAACACGCCTGTTTTTCATGAACCACATTTTAGAGTTAACCCCTTCAAGTTTTCGCCGATCCCTCGTATGGTGAGGGATGCAAACTTGTTTGTTTCCCGAACGATCTTTTTTCCCAGACTTTTTTTGTGACTCAATTTCTACAATTCGAAGGAAACTCTACCAGATATTTCTAAATGTATATTTGATTGTTTTTATTTACTTTTAGTCTTTTGTCTTTTCTATTCAGTTATTGTATTTTATTACAACACATCTAAGTGGGTTTTTCCTGTATGTGTTAAATAATAAATAATAATAATAATAGACTCTTCCATACCCTACTTTTCACTACACTTGATTTCATGGAACCGTTGTGATAGTAGTATTAGGTCCTCACTTTCGTGTTTTCTTACTATTTCTTCACTCATTTCTTCGCCTTTTTATCTCATTCATTAAAATCCCGTTAACAGTTGGGAAAAAACTCACCATTGTAGTTTGGTTGTTGGAATACCTGCCTGGAATTTGGGAGATCTGGGATCGAGTCCAGTCGCCATCTGTTGCTATCTTCTGTTTATCATTCGCTTCTCTCCCGAATTCTTCTTAAATGATTTACGCTGATTTCTGCATCAGAAATTGAATCTCCATCTAGGATTTGTATCGAGCACTGACGTAAGTATTATTTTCCATCCATTTTATACATTTAAAGACATAATTTTCTTCAATTGCATCTTCATTTCATATTCCCGATTCGTATTTCCAGTTGTGTGCCTGCACTATTTATTGAAATTGTCATACTGCATAATGATGCCATCTTCTTAAGGCTAGTAACACTTAGCGATGTTCTAAGAGTACTATTTCTGGAGCTAGTCGCTATTGAGGGAATTTTAGAATTTTTAGCACACTGCTAATACGCTTGATATATATTTGGACATCTATCTCAAAGAGAGTAGGGATCGATAAATGTCATCTGAATTCTGTTCTATACAGTTTAGATTCCATCTCACAGCCGTGATTATGAGACGACGTAGCATCTTCGGCTGATCAAATAAAAAGCGTAAAATAAGTGTTACGCATTAAAACAGGTCGTTCTAAGCAATGATTTATCTGCAAAAGAAGGGCGATAGTTGTAAACAAAAGAAATAGGGCAATCGAATGGTGCATACATCCTCAGTCGCACACTCCTTGGTGGGTATGGGATGTAGGTGTGCTTTCTTCCCTTTATCTCTCTAGTATAAGTGTGCTTGGCTTGCATTGGCTCGGTTACTCATCTTTGATTGGTTTCCCTCCCCGCGCTCTAAAAGACGTAGGTTTTCTTGCCCCTCCTAAGCCGTGAAGATACATTGTGTAGGCTTTATTTACTGCATTTAGCTACTTTATTAACAAATTTGACAGCTTTAGTCTTCACGACGAAGGAAATACGTTTAAGTAAGAAGTACTTAAAAAAATATAGTCAGTCTTACCGTATCCACTAATGGGACAGTCAATTTCAACGTAACGGTTTCCTAATGAGACCAAAGCAATTCCATAGACATGGTATCCTTGAATATAATGAGAGCAAAGGAAGAGACAGTTAACAGTGTAGGAGGAGTTGTTGAGTCGGGGTGGGAGTCAAAGTGTGGAATTAAGGAACAGTGGAGGATTGAGTGGTGGCAAAGCCATCATCGTCTTCTTTGGTGTTTAATTCAGGTGCAAATCATGTCCATGTGTAACCCTTGAACTCTGTGGATACAATACTGTATGACTTCCATATTTTTCATAACTCTCTATTGACAGGCGTTTTTGCTTCACTGTCACCCTTTCAATACTTTATCTACTTTTCGCGTCGGTATCTTCATACTTAGAAATGGATGGCATTATATTATCATGCTCATCTCTATCGATAGAAATTTAGAATTATTTCTTAACCTTTTATTAACAATATTTTGCAATAAACCCACCAATACCACCCCTTGGTCCAATTCCATGCCACGACTAATTATGGAACAACATGAAATTGAAAATACAAAAAAGCTATAGCTGTTATAATAGCTATTGCACAACAAAATACAGTTCATTACTAAGAAATAAATAAAAATTTTAATGAAAAAGAGAAAAGAAATAAAGTAGAGAGCGCTACTTCGAACTATTCTTTCTTTTCTCAACCTTTTATTTAAATGGTATATGGAAAAAACAATTTAGTGTAATATCACTCAAGAAAAATACGTTTGATAAAAGTAACATATATACACATAAATACAAGCAGCATTGCATGAGACAATAATGCTGTAAGTATAAGCTAGATTACATAGTTAATTAAAATAAATTGATATCATCTTATTTACTAAAAATGATGATTTTCAGCGAGAGGCAATTGTCTAACGATGATTCATTATTTTGAGAGAAAGAGAGAGCATAAATGGAAAGTTTGAGAGAGTTTCTCTTATGAGAGATCATAAATAGAAGGTTTGAGATTTAGAACTTAAGAGAAAGAAATCATTACGAATGACGTAACATGAGGTAAAAGAAAGAAAGAATCTAGGCGTCCGTCAAAACTGAAGATCAAAGTTCTCTGGACGGATTAAAAAGGGAGTATCGTGAATAAAGGACTAAGGTGATAGAGAGAAGATTTTAAGAGTTGGTCTTAGTGTTTGTAAAGGTTCCAGTGTTTGGCATTCAGCGTAAATTTAAAAATATTTAGTGTTGATTGGCGGTTAGATATCGTATGAATGAATATTGCATTAGCTCTGTGTAGAGCTAAGAATACACAGATATTTTCTGCTCCAAGAAGCGCTAAAATTTTGTAGTAAACTCGGAATAGTCTCTTGATATGAGTTTAGAATTCATTTCAGCCAATTATTGTGTATTTTACTCTTGTTAACTTTCGAAAATATTGCTAAAATTTAAAAGAAATGTTCTTTAAATCCGCAATGACGCGATCAACAAAACTATAAATCTATTTGAAAACAATTTGTAACTATCACTAACTATTTTAATTCTACTATAGATGGCTATGATGTTATTACCTATTACTATTTAAAGGTAAGTAAACTTCCGAGAAATTGATAAATATAGGCGTGGGTCTGTCGAAATAAGGTTTGCATTTAGTTATCTGTTGTACGAGATAAAAGGAGGAGAATGTACAGAAATGTGTACTTTCCACAAGTTTAATCTTGTCCTAGATAAAAATCAAGCAGAAGAGAAACAATTTGTTGGAATATCTGTCATTTTTATAAATCATACAGGAAAATGTATCTTCCATTCACTTATGTTTATGGCTGTGATGGTATGAAAGTCACTGAGGTATGAGTTACGCGGGACAAAAAAGCGTTAGCTTTGATAACTCCTCACTTAAGGTGTTAATAAAATTGTTACTTTAATTTAATTTGTCGTTGTGCTTCACTTAAATGGAAATGTTCCCGTGAAGAATTCTGGCTCACAAAATGAAACCAAAGGCAGCTACCTGTTAGCTAATGGTAGAGGGATTTACGGTACGGCCATTCCTTGTGCTGATGACTTTATTAACTGACAAAAGACAGCTATGGCTGCAATTTAGTTCCCCCACGTAACTTATTTTCCTAAAAGACACTATATTTGTTAAATCAAGAACGACTTTTATCTAGGAATTTCCGAGTCGTGTGCCGACCTTACCTTTTCCATCAGCAGTATCTTCAACTGTATTCTTTATATTCTTTATTGTAATTATGTCATAGTTTTTTTTGATGATTCGTAGGAGACTATTCCTTACTCAGATCAGATAAGCGACGATATATTAATTTTGAATCTGTCAAATTTCTGGTATCTGTTTCATTGTAATCATTCGAGACCATAAATCACTTGCCTCGCGTTTATCATTTGACTGTACCTCTTTAACCTGTTCAATGCTACGTAATCGTGATTTTTTTAAAATTTGTTTTTTAGGCAATCTTTTCTACAAATACACCTCTTTGTTGGTTTATTTTCTGTATTGGATGTGTTTTTCTGAGCTAAGTATCGCCTTTTCTTCCTCTTCCATGTAACCATTTTATGCTATTATTTTTATTGTATGCTTTCATTTATGGAATAGAATACAAACGTCCTTAATGAGGACGAGATTGGGACTGTAAGTCCCCTCATTTATAACCCATATAATTTTAATAAAAGGAAAAGATGGAGCAGTACAAAAAGAGAAAAGAAAGAAACTGTGTAGATAAAAAACCTAAGTCAAGAGCTAAGGAAAAACTTTCCATAGCAGGAAAACACCCACACGAAGGGGATGTGAAAACTTGCGAAATATACCGATAGCAACAGCTAAATTTCAAATCGAAGGAAATTATTTCGAGAGTTTGAAAAAAGAGGAAAAAGCACGCCGACTAAAAACAAAAAGAGAAAGAAAAATAATACATTATAACGATGTGACAAAGTTAAACCCCAGAAGATATTAAACGTTTAATAATACAAAATAAATTTAATATTAAATAATTTCGCAGAAGACACTCGGTGTCGTTTGCAGAAATCTTTCACTATCGTGCACGCGAATTCAATATGAATTTTCATAATTCGATGCTTAAAACCATTTGACCATTTTCCGATTTGTATTAGTTGGAAATCTATTCAGATACGGTAAAGATCGACTTGAGGATTTTTTTACAACTATTCGTGTATCCTTTCATTTTTTATGTTTCCACGGTGTATATCGATGCCATTATATCCTTAATAACTGGTCAAAAGAAAGACGGTGTTTAATAGACAATTACGTCTCAATTTCATGCAGAATAAAGTTGTAGGTGTATCTCTAATTCAAGAGAGAAGACAAAGGGAAAAGATGTTTTATGTAAAGGGCGAGGTGCGTTAAGGGAATTAAATGGGGAATAGGAAAAAGAAAACCCAGGAAGATCTTTTCGCTCCTATTTAATATAAAAAAACACTGAAAAAGAAAGAATCGAAACAGAAAAATTAGTCCCTTGATGATTATACTTATGCGTCGATAAAAGTGCCGTTTTTGACTTTGGTTTGTGTGTGGTATTTTGCAGAGCTATTCCCTTTTTTCAAGCTATCTCCTTTAAAATTCATAAGAAGAAGGGTTAGATGTAAGAAGAGACTTGATACTCTCAGTGTCACCCTGATAGAGTTACATTACTATTATCATCATCATTAACATTTTTTGTGCTCTTCCTGTTCTCGGCGTTTCTGCTGGAACAATTCCAACATATTATTATTATTATTATAATCCCATCTCTCCCCTAGTTGGAATGGGCCAGGCTCTGGACGTGGAGAGGGAAATCACTCTAACCCATGTGATTCTTGATTTTCCCGCTCAATTAAGAAACTTGCACAGAATGTGGCACGTTTATAATAGTACTGCTTTTTGTGCAATGTGTACGATATTTCTCTCTAAACCAAGTTTCTCAATATATTTTATGATTTAGTTTGACACAAGACTATCTGCAGAGATAACCAAAGAGATGACGTGAATGTCCGTTAATATCCAGATGCTTTTTATCCGTCATGCTATCTGCTCCTTTTTGTTCCTATTTGTTTTCCTACCGTCATGCAATACCACAAAGCTACTCGCAAGTTAGTTAAATTCATAAATAGGAAATATTGTGGCGCATGAGCCAACCGAAAGGTAGAAGAGTTATGTATGTTTATATGTATTTCGTATCTTTTATTTTCACTTCTTCACTTCGTCTACCTTTCCTCCTCATCCAGTCGCGAACTTCAGTTTTATTTCTCTTTTATTCTCTTCGTCACTTATTTCCGTTTCGATCTCTTCCTCTCCCATTCATTCATTTTCCCCTCTTTTCGCCGCCGCTGCACTTAATGGCGGCCATCGGACCGAACGCCGTTTCCACTCGATGGATCTCCTCTTCTATTCCATCCTTCCTTCCCTTTCTTTTCCTTCCTCTTTATCCTCGTTTCCCGTCTTTTTTCCTCTTCAAATTTCTCCCATTATTCCCCTTTCATCTCCGTCCACCGGACTTGAATGTCTTACTTTTCGTCCTCATCTTCGACCTGCCTGATGACGTATTTGTTCCTAAAAACGTGCGTTTGCGTGTTTGATTCGTCCATTTCTCCGTCAATTTTTCCAGTGACGTTTCGGTGCAAAAGAAATACGTCTCTCTTCGTTCTCGAATGACGATCTTCTTTCTTCAGTCCGTTGTGACGCTTCGCCTTCTTAGAAATTCTCTTCACGATGCACTGTTTTTCGGATTTGCTTCATAACGCGGAAAAGGCTTGGCCAATGTGGAAAAATCCTTTTTCAGAAGCGAATGTAATTCGGATTGTGATTCAAGATGCTCAGATGACACGCGTTCGTTGTTGAGATACGATAGGCTGACTTTAAATCCTACTAAGGAGAAAAGAAGTGGAGATGTAGGGACGCATGACACGAGTATAATGGATTGTAACAAAGTTCTTGAAGCCGTATAGCAATAATGATTAGAGAGCAAGTTTATTGAGTGAAGTAAGTTATTGGATATTAAGGGTGTAAGTTTATTGGATTTTAAGGGTGAAATTGAGACGAGCGTGTTTCTATTTCACCCTTAAAATTGAGTGTGTCACCCTTTCGTCTTATAATATACAAAAGGAAGAGATTGTTTGAAATAGTGCACGGAAGATAATTACCTTGTGTGTCAAATGCGTTAAGATTACACTTAGGAAAAATACATAACAGCAGAGCAGTGCCGTAGCGAAGGGGGGCTTAAACCCCTCCAAGAGGGTTAAATTCTTCAAGAAATATATCTCAATCTAGTTCCCCAATCTCGAAAGGATCAATTATTTTGTCACATAACCGTATAAATATCCTCGTTTTCTATCCAGTTAAACTTTTGACGGGATTTTTTTTTAACATCTCTTGTAAGATGTAGCGTGAATAATTATAAAGAGCGCTGTAAGGTGGGCGTGTTTTCGTTCTCTCAACTGTCTCATGACTCCCGTAGATATATCCTGGCTGCGCTACTGCAGCTGAGAATATCAGCAAGAAGTGTGAGAAACGTGAAAAATCTACTGATAGCGAAGGAAGATTTAAGGAGAAGGCTGGTTAAGTAACACTTGAAAGGCAAGCAAAACAATACCGATACACCACCACATGAGTAAGAGAAATTGAGATACATTTTCTTAGAAAATCAACAGAAAAAGAACATGAAATACGAATAGAAAGCTTACAAGATAAGAATATCAGATCAGTATAAAAATGGTACTACTAAAAAAAGATAATTGAAATCGAAGAATTCACTATTTTTTATCAGCTTCGTCAATTCAAGGGATGATTTTTTCAAATGGTAACTATTACTAAGGTAACTGTTTCTAACTATTACTATGATAACTAATAACCGATAACTAGTTACCGCTATAAGTAACTATTGCATATGAACGACTCAAGAAGCTTCTGAGAATTACGCTCAAACAATAGCCTCATGAGTGCTGGTTTCGCTAGGAAATCTCTTCTTCACATCACGCAATACAAGTCACTTAGTGCTGAAATCATCTTCAAGTGCTGAAATCGTCTTCAATCAGTGGAATGAAAACGTTAAATTTGGGTTCAATTTTGGCTACCACAGATTTATTTCCGTTATTTTTCGCTCTGAGCAACAATTTTATATATTCTTGAAAGATTTGTATCATTATTTAATAAGTTTTTAATCATAGATTGTATTTTATTAAACGGTAGGTTAAAATGCGAGGCGTTAAGGAAATAAAGTACGGGTTTCATTTTTGAATTGTAAATTTTGAGTGGTGATTTGCAAGTAACCGCTACTCACTAGAAGCAAATACAACTTCTGTAATACCCAGTGATAATGCAGTACGTTCAAAATAAAAATATTCGGATTAGAATATCAAACGAAAGAATTAACCTAGGTGAAAATTGTCGAAGAGACTCGAACCCTCTTTTCCCCATATCTCACTCAGCTCACGTAGTCCTTTTCAAGTTGAAAGTTAAGTAAAGGAGAACTCCAATACCACCAAAATGTAGGAAATCGTCACAACCAATGTACGTTTCACTAGCCAAGCTAGCATCTTCAGGGTACGGGTAGGACTGACAGCAACAGACAAGAGATGAGGTGATTTCGAAAAAACAAAAGAACGTCATCCAGCCGAATCTAGTAAACAGTAAAGTTTTTGATCGAAATCCAAATCTGTATTCATTAATGACTTCCCGTTTTTTTTTAAATATACCAATTATTTGTGGCATTAAAACCTGAATTAATATTACACACCAATTCTAAGTTTTCTAAAGTAATGTTGTGTGAGCATTCAAACATATGTTTTGCTACACTGGAGTTACTATACCTTTCATACTTAAAATGGGCAATTGTGCTCTTTGAACCT
>KZ309306.1:153443-205249 GCA_000376725.2 Ladona fulva | reverse complement strand
CAATATACCTAAGCATTATGAACTAAAGAAATATTATTATAACAATATTCTAAATAAAGGTATTTAAAATTATCCACACTATGGCTCCGGAAACGTTAGAAAACAGTAAAGCAAATAATTAGCAGAAGACCAAATATTCAACTTTATCTTACGGATCCCGAACTTTCAACTGTTTTTCCAATGTTGTCATATCTCAAAACTCCAAAACCCGTTCTAGGTTAAAACGCCTTAATACGAGTTCGTGAATACGGATTAGCTGTCGGACCCTTAAGTAAGAGTTAACCTAAGTCGGGTTTTGTGCCTCTTTCCTGAATACGGCCGTAAATGTTCTCGTTTTATTGATATTTTTACTATTTCCATAGTGATGTTTTCCGTATCTAGCATAGATACAGCAAAAATGATGCCAAAATTGAACTTAGGAGGTCAATATTACTCTAACATGACATTTTCAGCCAATTTATACTATATTCACTATTTTTGGCCAGCTTTTTCTGATTTGGTCCCACTGTGCGCCGTTACTTGAACGACTTGAACTCTCTCATAACAGTTGAAACGCGGTTTTGTATATATGAGAAAGTTGTATTACTTTTCATCAAACGTGCGGTATTTCCTTTCTGTACATGCGGTGATTTTATTTTTTATAATTTATGTATATAGTAACATTTAAGGTGTAATGTCTGTATATCACGACGAAATCGAAATAGAGGATTTCGAATATGACGAAGATGAGTTGACGTACTACTATCCTTGTCCTTGTGGTGACCGGTTTCAAATTACGAAGGTATAGTATCATTATATTTAATGGAGTTTTTGGGCTATTCGGACGAAATTTTTAGAGTTTATCGATAGGAAGAGCTTCTCGCGGGTGAAGATATTGCAACGTGCCCAAGCTGCTCCCTAATAGTGAAAGTCATATACGATCCTGTAAGTTTCAATCTTGTAACTCACTTGTGATATACATACAGTCTTAACCTAACAAACTTTTTCTGTGTATTTTAGGTAATCTTTAAAGAAGAAGAAGAAGAAGAGAAAGGGGAAACAAGAGGGAAAAAGAGAGAGGCCCTTTATAATTCTTCGTAAAAGTGTGTATCCAACAACCAAATTACTCAACCATTAGTATATAAGGCCGTCTCTGTGCAACTGTTAATTGCTAAACTCATCTTATAACTTCATTTTCTTTACAAATCGTGCTGATAATATGTATGTTTATTCATGTCTATTTTGTGTTCTTGTTAATTGTAAAAGAGAGTAAGTTACCATCGTCATTTTAAGTCTGGACCCAGTAAGCATTTAAATCGGAATATTTCGTTGGGAACACACGGAATAAAGGAATTTTTAAGTATTAGCCAATCTTTTTACCTTTCTATTTAGAACGAACTAAAATTTTCTGATTCTCTGGCGCAGAATATTTAATATTTTTCTAATTTCAGCAATCAGTCAATTTATTGAATTCCTAAGCTCTGTAATATGAATGCACAGCAAACAATTATGCAAATTAAACTGGGAATCTCTCAGTTATGAAATAGAACATACATGTGCCGGGTTCAATTCCTGGTAGGAGCCTATATGCGAAATGACCTCAGCTGTTGAAGCACTTTTAACAATACTACTGCTAGTTATGTGTTGGATTACTTAGGGAATATCTGGTTTTGATGGTTAGGTAGTGTAATGCTCATGGCTGCATTGTTTCAGGTGCAATTGAAAATGGGGACAAGGGGCAGAGGTCGTGGGTCAGGGAGAGGCAGAGGAATGTCATTCAGTGTGGAGGCCCTTGGCTTTGGCATGGGTGAGGCTCTT
Organism: Ladona fulva; assembly: GCA_000376725.2. Classification (NCBI taxonomy): domain Eukaryota; kingdom Metazoa; phylum Arthropoda; class Insecta; order Odonata; family Libellulidae; genus Ladona; species Ladona fulva. Next base: position 203,452 of record KZ309306.1, on the reverse strand, counting down.
CCAGGGCCAGTCTTAGCTCCTCCATCATTATTCCCTGCTCTTATTAATCCTCCAGTGGGCTTGCGAGCAGAAAATAAACAAAATAGTTCCTTCAGTGGTATGTACAAAGTTGTGGATATAACAGTACCTTGTGTCATTTTATGTTTATTATAAGTTTCCCAATATAGCAAATAATTAGGGTAGTAGTTTTGGATTTATTTAATGTAAATTAACTTTTAGTCCAAAATTTGCAATGTTGGATTTCTATTTTTGTATAACATAGTAAAACCCATTTTCTAGCATGATGGAATACAAGTCAGTGGTTTGATGTATTATGCTGTAAAGATAATGAGATATCATACAATTTGTGGGTTCAGTGTTGAATAACGAATTAAATTGCTGATGCATAAAGTGTACAAATTTGTGTTGTGAGTGATAATTATGAAGCTAACTCTTAAAAAACCTTGTAATTACAATTTTCAGCCCAAAAATATTTATTATTTTGGAATAAGACTATTATTTTATAATCATTAATTCTCTTTAAATCTAAATACCCTCAGTATTCTTAAGAAAATGCATGAGCTTTACTTCAACTTTTGCATGGCTGAAAGTGTAGGTTATGTTGTACATGTAATGATATGCTCTATTTGGGTGCATGTATGTTAAAACAAATATCTGAGATCAACTTTTTTTGGTGCTCCAAGAAAAATTCTGGATTTTTTGGCTTCAAGTTAGGGGGGGGCATTTAACGGAGATTGAATATTACTTGAGATGATTCGGTAGATAGAATAACAGAATTATAAATTTTGGTGTTTTCCTGTTTGTTGTAATCATATAAAAATAAGCAATAAAATATTTTGTCAAATTGCAGGTTGTGTTGACTGGGATTATTGTGTCATGGTGAAAAAGTCTATGGTTGATTGGTTATGGGATTCTTCGCCATTTTCTGGGCTCCTTGGTGATAGTGGCAGGTCATCTGCGCACTTGTCAGATGTGGAGCGTTATTCTGACAGATATCAGGTACATCATGTTTAATATTGAACATTCCAAAAGTGCCTCTAACCTCAAAACATTGCAGATTTTCCAAATGGAAACCTTTCTCTCAATACTGACCATCCAATTAAATTCAGTGATTCTATAGTATTAGGAGATACTTTGGCAAACAAGAATGATCAATCTGGAATAGCATTTGTTATTATCTTTGTTGAGATTTCCTTTGATTGCCAAAAACTAACACTCAAGTACTTTTAAACAAACTTTTCCAAAACTCATTTCAGTCTTGCTCAGGTTAATGAAAAAAATATGTATTTTTATATTAATGCTTTTTTATGCATGAGCCAGTTTATGCTTCTACAAATCTGTCAGCTAGCACTGCAGAAAAAAGTATTTATTTATTCAACAGGATATACCCATTTTATTACAAACTAAGAAAATATAATAATAAATGTTATATGTGTTGACAGCTTTCGGGCACACAGCGTTGCTTGTCGAAGGACGACGACGTTTCGCCAGCGCTTCTGCTGGCTTCTTCAGGTCAGAAGTCTTCCTATCCTCATTTCGTCCGCTTTATATATGTTGGTCCCTTTCCCCTTTGCTCGGACGTGGGCTCTTCTGATTGGTGGCTGGATGCAGTAGTCGTTTCCAAGTGGACGACAGGGGGCAGCCGTCCTCCCTGTTGAAGTTTTTTGGCCTTTTTGCTATCTCCACTGCCTCGCGTATTATGCATGGGAAATAATACACCTCTTTCGATAGCACCTTCGTGTTCTCTAGGTCGATTGTATGACCAGGTTCGGACCAAGCATGTTCCACGACCGCCGATACTTTTCTTTCCTCGTTTTTTACGGCTCTTTGATGTTCTTTGATTCTGCAGTCTATTGATCTCCCAGACTGTCCAACATAGGATTTGCCTCAACTACATGATATTTCATACACTCCTTGAGCGAGTGTAGGTGGCAGATGGTCTTTTACTCCTGTGAGGCATTCCGTAGTTTTTCTCACAGTTTTGAATTGGGTTTCTACGTTGAACTTTCGCAGTACTCGTGAGATTCTTTCAGAAGTGCCAGCGGCGTATGGGAGAATGGCAAAGGCTGCTGGTTGTTCTTTGGGTGTAATGCCGTCGTTTTTCTTCTTCTTTGTTGCTCTTTCTACCTTTTTCGTGGAGTAACTATTATTTTTGAGGACGTCCTTGAGGTGTCTTTCTTCTTGTCTGTAAGTTTCGTCGTCTGCAATGCTTCTTGCCCGGTGAAACAAGGTTTTAATCACAGCGATTTTCTGCCGTGGATGATGGTGGGAAGATGCATGCAGGTATCTGTCGGTGTGTGTTGGATTGCGATAGACTGATTGGCCCAGAGTTCCATCTGATCTTCTTTTAACCATAACATCAAGGAAGGAGATGCAGTCATTTTCCTCAAGTTCCATTGTGAAGTGCATAGTTGGGTGCTGTTCGTTGAGATGATTTAAAAATTCCGTGATTTTTTTTTTCCATGGGGCCAGATGACGAAGGTGTCATCAACGTATCTGACCCAGAGCGAAGGTGTAAGTTTTGTTGATTCCAGTGCTTTTCTCTTAAATTCCTCCATATAAAGGTTGGCTATGACCAGAGACAGTGGGGATCCCATAGATGCACCTTTTTGTTCACAGAAGTGCCCATTCCAGAGAAAATAAGATGTTCGCAAGCAGAATTCTATTAAGATGGGATAGTCTTTTGGTAGTCCCCGCTCTGTCAGTTTTTCCACAATTTTCAACAAATCCTCAATTGAACAAAAAGGTGCATCTATGGGATCTCCGCTGTCTCCGGTCATAGCCAACCTTTATATGGAGGAATTTAAGAGAAAAGCACTGGAATCAACAAAACTTACACCTTCGCTCTGGGTCAGATACGTTGATGACACCTTCATCATCTGGCCCCATGGAAAACAAAAACTCACGGAATTTTTAAATCATCTCAACGAACAGCACCCAACTATGCACTTCACAATGGAACTTGAGGAAAATGACTGCATCTCCTTCCTTGATGTTATGGTTAAAAGAAGATCAGATGGAACTCTGGGCCAATCAGTCTATCGCAATCCAACACACACCGACAGATACCTGCATGCATCTTCCCACCATCATCCACGGCAGAAAATCGCTGTGATTAAAACCTTGTTTCACCGGGCAAGAAGCATTGCAGACGACGAAACTTACAGACAAGAAGAAAGACACCTCAAGGACGTCCTCAAAAATAATAGTTACTCCACGAAAAAGGTAGAAAGAGCAACAAAGAAGAAGAAAAACGACGGCATTACACCTAAAGAACAACCAGCAGCCTTTGCCATTCTCCCATACGCCGCTGGCACTTCTGAAAGAATCTCACGAGTACTGCGAAAGTTCAACGTAGAAACCCAATTCAAAACTGTGAGAAAAACTACGGAATGCCTCACAGGAGTAAAAGACCATCTGCCACCTACACTCGCTCAAGGAGTGTATGAAATATCATGTAGTTGAGGCAAATCCTATGTTGGACAGTCTGGGAGATCAATAGACTGCAGAATCAAAGAACATCAAAGAGCTGTGAAAAACGAGGAAAGAAAAGTATCGGCGGTCGTGGAACATGCTTGGTCCGAACCTGGTCATACAATCGACCTAGAGAACACGAAGGTGCTATCGAAAGAGGTGTATTATTTCCCATGCATAATACGCGAGGCAGTGGAGATAGCAAAAAGGCTCGAAAACTTCAACAGGGAGGACGGCTGCCCCCTGTCGTCCACTTGGAAACGACTACTGCATCCAGCCACCAATCAGAAGAGCCCAAGTCCGAGCAAAGGGGAAAGGGACCAACATATATAAAGCGGATGAAATGAAAGATATAAATTATAGAATATGTCAATTTAAGAGACTTATGGCTGGTTTCTGTAATGCTGGATAAGATTTATTCTCAGAGTAAACTGTATACAGCAAAAATGGGTTTCAAGTAACTTTGGATAACTTAAATGGAGAGTTAAACAGCAAAAAAGTTATTCAAGCAGCATATAAACTGGCTATCTACCTATGGTATGTAAAGATGGCTCCATGCTGAACAACTGCCAACAGACAATTTTTAGTTTAAAGATATCTCGGTTCAATGATTTATTGCTATAGTAGTTAATTGAAGTAATTCGGTAAACCTAATTGGATAGCACAACATATCATACAGTTTTTTACATCTAAATTCTTTCTTTTGGTCCAAACAAAACCTAAGTTCAGCAATTTGCTGTGTTTAAGTATTCTGTACTAAAAAGATACACTCAGCAATACAAATTATGCTCTCAAATTGATGCCAACTGTTATGTATAGTCAACAAAATGCTTTCATTATTAACTTATGCTTCAAACTATTCTCAAATATCTAATAAATCATAGGTAAGGAAAAACTTTTCCAATTAAAATCATGTTTTTATCATCTATAATAAACTAAGGTAATCTTGTATTTTACCATGCTAAATTATTGTTACGGCAATCATATAAGTATTTCAGTGTTAAATTTCATGTAACAGGAGATGCGTGAAGGATAGTCGATATATACCGTTACTAGTAAGTGTATGCTTTTATATAAGATTTCAGTAAAAGTATGAACTCCTGGTTGAAATGTATACTCTCCCTAGTAAATGTTTATACTTGCTAAAAAATGCATGTACTTACCATTGTAAAGAAGTTAAAGTATGAATTAGATTTTATTTATATCATTTAAATTTTCAAGTATGACTGGAACTTATATTGCTGTGACTTGTGTTTATTGTGTATAGGCATGAGCAAAAATAACTCAAAAATTGCAGGGTAACATAAAATTCGGGATACTTGTGAAAACTCCTTCAGCAGAACGTTACAACACTGTAAGGAGTAGCTTGCTTGGATAACAGTACTTATTTGCAAAGGGTGGGTGAGATACGGCTTAAAAGAATAGTCGGAGCATTGTTATCGGCTCCCGTAGCTGACACCCATTTAGAAGGACAGACCTAATGTTAAGAAAGACATTCATGGAAACGTTGCGTATATGTGGTGGCAGCTCTGTTCAGCTAACTATTCGAACTATTGGTCTAGGAAATGGCAAACGTACTTCTATAGTCACTATGAACATTATAATGGAGTTTAAAGAAAATCCGAAATGGTCATGCTTTTTTTTGTCCGGTTTGGCGTGGAATGACCCATTTATGAGCAATATTTTGATATTTTCAAAAATTGTACTATTTTTTTGTTCATGAGGATTATTTCCTGCAAACTTATTTCCTTTCTATTGGTGTAAGTGCAGCAATTACGTATAAAGGGACAACATTTGATAGAGCTCAATTTTGATAAAATTCCAGTATATTTTATCAAAGTTTACTTGATTCAATGAACCGAAATCATCTACCGAATACAAGAATAATAGTTTCTTAAATTTCCTGCCTTACTGTATTTTGTTTGGTTTTGCATAATTATTCTTTCAAAACTAGTTTTGTTAAAAATAAGGTCCTTCAAGCAGCAAAATAGATTTTACCCATTTGATGGTGGATATAAACTGAAAGGTCTGAAATAGTAAACAAAAAGCATTCTGATACAGAATTCTAATTAGAAGAAACTAGAAGAGCGAAAAAGCTAACATAATCTACAGTACAACCATGTCATTGGTCCTTAAAGCGATTGCACTTGAGAAATGACGAATCTTTGACGGATTACACCAAATTTTGTGTGATTTCAAACATTAACCTCTTGGATCTGTAATTATGCTATCAACAAGACAGAAAATAAGAAGACGTATTATACATATATATGAAAAATTCACGATTTTAAAATGAACTTAATTACAGGGTATGCATTTTTCTTTTAATCGAATACTCTATTGCCAGGGTACTCAACCTTTTTTGGTGCCGGGGCACCCAAGGGCATTTCAGAAAGCAAAGCGGGCACCACATAACATTTCCGTCCAGGGTGATATTCAGGCCATCCCTTGGCAAAATTATCATTTATATTTTATTATCAGTATTTACTATACTAGATTCACCATCATGAAGACACCATTTAAAATGCATTAGCCCGTGCATTTTAAACGGGAGATATTCGGGCGCTGTTGCGACATTTGCATAAAAATATAAAGTAAGTCAAAATTGTTTGAATTTTTTTCAGTATTGAATGGAATTGATGCCGGATTTTACTGTGTGTTTAACTTTTGGATCTTTACTACCATAATTGCATAAAAAACGAAAATGTTACATTTCAAAGAAATTCTGGATATTTTTCCCGTTCTGTTTGTAAGCGTGCCTTGAGTTCCCTACTTTAAGGAACACGGAATTTTTAACATCTAACTCTGCCTCAAATTATTTTCTTTCCGATAGCATTATTTATTTTGCAGACAAACGTTTTTGAGGCATGTATTTAACAGAAATCGTAGGGGAAGTCGAGAATTTTTCGTAAAATGCATTGAAGAAAGGACATGCTGGCTATCTTCCGTCTTATTTGCTTTGGAAAAAACTTCCAGCGGGAAAGTTTCTCAGAAAATAGTGAAATTATTTTATTTGAAGTTTCAACGTCATAAGTTTATAACTAACCCGAGAAAAACAATTTTTCTTTCGGGGGTAACGCCGTTCACGGCGCGGGCCGCGATCGTTCGAGCGGCTATCTCTGCGATGTGAACAATCTTCCTGCTGTTTCGATTGTTTGTCATGATACTGTTAATTAAACGATCAATTAGCATTTAAATAACAACATATCATTGATTTATTTAAATATGGTAAAGTTTCCCATCTTCCAGCCTTTTCTAAACGACTACCTACTTCGCTACACTCTTGACAACTTCCTTTTCGCAGTAAGTAGTTGATGAGGATAGCTTTGTTAACATTAATGTGCACAGCCACAGCATTTAACATAATGTTTTAATTCCCTTAACTGAGTATTACTGTTAGTTTCCTTAGTGTTCAGTCGTAGTACTAATATGTCTGCACGGAACACGTTTCACCGAAAGCTTTACATCAAAGAATGTTATGTATTTCTCAAGGAAAGCGATTTCATGAAGGGAGCATGAGGAAAAATGATTGAAAATGATTTTAATAACGTTTTGAAGACTTCTTTGTTTATGTTATGCTCAGTTATCCTGGATAGTCGAGGGATGTGTTTTCCTCACCGCAAGGCGATAGGATGCAGCTGAGAGTATTAGAGTTATAAACCATCTGCTTTCTATTGCCCACTCGAACACCAGAAGTTAGGCGCTTTTGAGTGTTCTGCAAACATTTTTTTTTTTTCATTTGTGAAATACGCGTAGAGTACACATCGCCTCACCGGAGCGACGTCATCAATATAGGCCGCCTCATATCTCTCCCCCCAATGCATTTACGAAAAATAGCCCTCGCTTATTTTTTCTAAATCATTTAAATAGTGGGTAGTAAAAATATCAACTGGTTAGGATCAAATTTGTAGGAGGAGATCTATTTTTAATTCAGATGCTTATCAAAGGTCAATTAATCATGGTCGGATCTCAGATACGAGGATTTTGCTTCATGACTATATACCACATTTCTGCTAAAAGTTTGGTTTTTCTGTGACTCCTGGTCATTGTTCCACAAAGGTGTGAAGATGACCGAGTCATGGATTTGCGCGAATTTACCGTGTTTTGATTTGGTTTACGTCAGCTCACACATAAAGCAGGAGATCGATATTGACTCCTAATGTATATCATTTTAAAGACAAATGAATGCTCTTTCGAATGATGTATAACATGTTCCAATATAATAGCAGATCATCAATGGGTAATGTGTCAAAGTCCAGGTCTGTACTATTTTCAATCTGATAGTAGTGCACAATATTCTTACGAGTGAGGGTTTGGGCACCTACGGCTCTTCGATAAATGCAGCAGTTGAAACCAATGGGGAGTTTCCCCATAAGACGTAATTTTATGAAGTCAAAGGAACATTACTACTAAAGTTCAGCAGAATGTTCTGTTCTGTAGGTTACTTAAAATCCATAAAATTCGAAATACTCTACGATAATACAACCAAATAAATATATTACTAATGCAGAAGAAAAAAATTTTCAATACTATACTCAGATTATTTGAAATGCATCTTACGTTGGACTATATTAGGAAGAGGGAATAATATACCAAACTAATCTACATCTACATAAATAATCTCCCTAATGGAAGGGGGTATAGAGTATAAGAGATTAAAAAACCTCTGGGCTAACGATCATCTTCCTTATAAAACAAAGAATCATTAGCATGATGTTTAGGAGTGCGTTTTACTTGGTGGACATTCTTTTCAAGGTTTTTTCCAGATCTAGATTGTCGTGGGAGGAATTTTCATATACTAACAAAGGGAACCTTCATCACCAGGAGAGTCTAATCCAGGGGGTTCACCGAAAATAATATTCCTAATTTTGAGAAACCATGTAAATTTTAAACAACAATAACAAAATTATACTCAATCCGCAATGAAATGGCAACTTAAGGCCGATGTCAGACAGGGCCTTCTGTGAGGCGTGACTCGGGTTGTGACCTGGGTGGTGCTTTTAGAATGTATGGAAATCATCCAGTTGAAATATGGACACCGAAGAGATCACAGTGCTCGCATATCTGTATCTGGCTAAGAAGAAGAAGAAGCCGATTTTGGATACATCCTATTCTATTGGATAAAACAGCAACAATTTTTTTACACAATATATCCATGTATCAAGGAAGATGAAGCCAAGTTTTTAAATTTTTGCCGCAAGTCCCCTGCATCATTTGATGAACTTCTTGGTATATTAAGGAATAGTTTGACCCGTAAGGACACCATGATGAGAGCCACAGTTACACCAGAAGAAAAATTAGTCTGCACTCTTTGGTAAGTAAACGTTTATTTAAAAAATACAAACATAGGTATCACAGAATCATAATTTAAAGAGGTCAGTTTCAGAGAAAGGGCTCCCAGCTGATGTACTCGCATATGTTGGGTTCAAATCAGACTGTTGCTGCTGAGCAAGCGTTGGGTGAAAAATGTTAATTTCTTTGTCGATTACCTCCATTAACTTTCTATTCACTCCAAATCGTGCATGTTCTGGGATTTGTTTCAAGGGAGTTAGCAACGATAGCAGAAACATCCTATTGCTGTCATTTTCCAGTTCTCTTTCTTGCCTAAACATAACACTTTTTTCTACGGCATTTACTAGTCTTTCACCCACTGGGTCTTGTTTGGTCTTTTTTTTTTGAATTGGAGAAGGTAGAGACGAGGGAAAGCTCTGTTCTTCTTCTTCTACGATAGAATTGACGTTTCCCTTTGAGACAAAGGTCTTTTCCAAAAATGATAATTGTTTAAAAAACACATAAACAGGCCATTTTCTCGATCCCAATCCTGATTTTACTTCTCTCTGGATTTTTATCTCCCGTGAGTAGCAATCCCGAAGGCTCTTCCATCGTCTTTGTACTTGTTGACCTATAAAAATATAACACGCAAAAGAATATCAGCCAGAATGGTACATGGAGAAATTATCTTAAATTCAATAGTTAGTAAAAGTGACCTCTTTTAAACCATGTTTTCTCTCTCTACGCTTGATTATTGCGGTCCTATTTTTAACTTAGGAGCTCTGACTTAGTATGCTAAGCTCTCACTAAGTATGTCATTTTGTTTCTTTTAGATATTTGGCAACCGGTTGCAGCATTACTGATTTGCACTATTCCTTTGCTTTGGGATGATCTACTCTTGGAGGAATTATAAGGGACATTTGTCAATTAATATGAACAAAGATGAAGGAAATGTGTATACCACAACCTACAGAAGAAAACTGGTTATATATTGCTGAAGGTTTCGAACGTAGAGCCAACTTTCCTCATTGTATAGGAGCTATAGATGGCAAACATATCAGAGTCATACATCCTAAGGAGAGCGGCTCACTTTACTACAATTACAAAAAATATTTTTCATTTGTTCTACTTGCTGTATGTGACACTGATTACACTTTCACATATATAGACATAGGATCATATGGAAGATCAAGCAACTCTTCTATTTTCAAGCAAACACCGTTCTACAAATGAATGATGGATAATATGCTACAAATCCCAGCTGAAACCATCATCAAAGGAACAGTTGATACTACTACACCATTCTCATTCGTTGGAGATGAGGCATTTGGTCTATCTGAAAACATTCTAACACCTTACGGTGGAAAAATCCTTTCCGAAAAGAAGAAAATCTTTAACTACCGATTATCAAGGGCTCGTCGGTACATTGAATGCAGTTTCGGTATACTCGCGAACAAATGGCGAATACGTCACCGCCCCCTCAATGTTGACATTGAGTTTGCAATAGACATTGTGAAAGCCTGCTGTCTAATATTATGTAATTTCGTTAGAAAGAGGGATGGCTACCAGTTTGAAGATGCAATTACAATGCCAGATCTTCAAAATTTCGACAGAGACAGCATGAGTAGGGGAAATCAACGTGCATTGACAATTCGAGATAATTTAGCTAATTACTTTGTGAGCAAGGAGGAAGAACTTACATGGTAATATAATATCCTGCAGCATTGATTGTAGTCAATTTGATTGCTAAATATTTAGCAGAGAATGATATGGTATGTTAACAGTTTAATGGTATTTGAAAATGAAGAAATTTCAATTGAAAATGTACTTACCAAAAAGTTTTTTGCCATCATTAGATGGCTCTTTATTGTTAATAAAAATGGTCACCAATTCTTCCCAAGCATTTTTCTTCTTCTCCCCATTTGAATATTCTTGCGAAGCAACATCCCATATTGACGGGCGCTGATAAATTTTGACAATAAATGCCTCTACGTCGAGCTCCATTGCAAAGTGGTCGCCTTCCGTGTGACAGGCTGAATGCGAAACAACAGGCTCACGAGATGGAGCCACTTTTAAGTTGCGAGTCTAAGTACTAAGTTTAAGTACTGAGTCGACTGTGGAGCGTGACTTGTTGGATGGCGCCGAAAAAATAGCTATTTTTTATGATTTCAAACGTCTTTTAAGGAATTTTTGAAACCTTATTTTAAATTCTAAAAAGTTAATTCAATTTTTCAATTTTTTCACTTGCAATTTCAGAAAGCAGCGTATCTCTACAATGGTAATTAATGCTTCTAAAGTCAAAATAAAATAGGCTTGAATCAGCGGTTTTGGGCTACAGCAGACTAAGTATGATATATTTGCAGTGATCAATTGATCAATGCAGTGAACGCCAAAGAAAAATACATAGCCCTCCGAGTATATACTAGGTTGTTCAATATGCTTTCTCGTTTGATTAGGAAAACATGATTTAATGGTTTGAAATACATTTTATTATTCAATATAATCTCTGTAATTTTCCACTGATTTGGAAAAGAAAAGGTGGAAAATTACCAAGTCTCTCAACGTATTATTATAGCTTTCCACAAAGTTACGCCTGATCATATTGATTTTACAATATAATCTCCCTGAACTTTAATACACTTGTTTCAGTGATCTTCTAATTTATTTGGTTTATTTATCTCAATCCATCCCTGAATTGAGAATCGGGAAGACTGTTGAAGTATGCTTCCACAGCTTCTATTACATCTTCATTATCTGAAAATCGTTTTCCCTGCATGAAATGGAAAAATTCTCTCTGCTCCGAAGCAAGTTACGGTCCAGAAGTCGACCAAAAAGGTGTTAGCATCGGTTTTTTGGGATGCAAAAGGAATTTTGTTCGTGGATTACCTCTAAAGTGGTAAAACAATGAATTCAGATTATTATTGTAACCTTTTGGACCAGCTGGATATAAAAATTCATGAGAAAAGACCCTGTTTACAGAAGGAAAAAATAAATTTTCATCAAGACTATGCACCCTCTCACAAAGCTCAAAAAACCATCACGAAAATCAGTAAATTAAAGTATGAATTGTCTACCCTATTTGCCAGATTTAGCTCCCTCTGACTTTGGCTATTCTCACATCTCAAAAAGTTCATGCGTGGAGATGAAGATGTAATAGAAGCCGTGGAAGCGTATTTCGACAGTCTTCTGTATTCTCTATTCAGGGATGGAATCCATAAATTAGAAGATCACTGAAACAAGTGTATTGAAGTTCAGGGAGATTATATTGAATAATAAAATGTATTTCAAACCATTAAATTGTGTTTTCCTAATCAAATGAGAAAACATATTCTTATTGAAGGAGAAAACTTATTGAACAACCTAGTAGTATGTTTTTTTTAATTACTTTAATCAGCTGATTTGAACACACAGTAATGAAGACATTATTGGATATGGATTATTTTTAAGTATAATTAAGTCTTTTAATCTAATTAGAGTTAATTTCTGAAATGGAGACAGATGGTCTCTGAACATTAGTTATTAAGTCAACAATTAAAGGAGAATTGCTCATACAAAGCAGTAATAATTATATGAGGGCTTTTATTGGCTGAAATTATATTCATTTGTAAGGAAACAATAAAGAACTTAGTAATTTCCAATCTTAAAAGTGTGGAAATTAGAAAGTTATTCCTTATTTCCTTATAATGTCATTCCACGCCTCGTCCGGCTTATTATGATAGAATTTAAATATTCATTTAATTTCTAGGTGCACAATTTACAATAGATAAAACTTGTTCATTGATGAAAATAAGAGAAGAATCAAAATAAATAGAACAGTTAATGAGGAAAGCCTTATATAACAACTAGCTGAAGTGCCCGTTGATTCTCAACGGGGAAAATAGATGTCGGAATATATGTAGTATACNATTTATTTGTGAGATAAGGCCAATTTCTTTGGCAATTTACTTATATATATATAATCAATATGTTCATTAAACCTTAAATTCCTGTCAATTATGATACCAAGATATTTAGTGCTATCAGTGTACTTCACCATCACAATAGTAATTTTCATGTCATTAGCCAATTGATACTACGAGTTGGTCCCAAGAATCATCACCTTTGATTTGTTTACATTAAGTTTTAATTTATTTACACTAAACCATTTACCGAGTAGGGTCAAATCCTCATTCAAACTATCTATAACAGAGTTTATTTTGTAGCCATTATAGAATATCACAGTATCATCTGCAAATAAGTGATATTTGCACTTCCTCAATGTATTTACTATATCATTTATATACAATATAAAAAGCAGAGGGCCCAAAAGACTTCCTTGAAGTACCCCATGCATAACATCTCGTTTGGCCGAGATTACATCATCACATTCCAGGGATTTTACAATCTGACTACTATCAAGAAGATATTCTTCGAGCCATTAAATTACTATCCCACCAAAGCCATATATCTCCAGCTTCTTTATTAATCTTTTCTTATCAACTGTTTCAAAAGCTCTTTTTAAGTCTGAAAACACCACACCACGAGGCCGAAACTGACGTGTATTTGGGACGTCACAGAAGCAGCCGACGCTCCAATGCATGCAGCACCAAAGACAAGATATGCGGAAGAAATGGAACTAACACCCATCCCTTCCCTTGCTACCCGTACGCCCTCCTTCCACCAGCCAACCATGCATTCATATAGATTTCAAATATTTTTTTCTACCTCATTTCATCAAATTAGCCTTTAAACATTCACCAACAATGATATATAAATGGCAATGAAATGTAAGTAATAGTGTGTGAATGATGGTGATTGCATGACTATGAAAGAGGTCTGTAATTATTCATCAGTCTTACATGTTCTCTATTCGTAGTTTTCTTTGTATGAGATACAGTTCAGAAAATATGTTTTCAAGAAGACCCTCATAATTGAGTTTGAAAAAATTCTGTATGGATTTAAAAAATTTTTGGTCATCTAATTTAATTTTGTAGTTTTATGCTTGTGTATGTTTTGCCTGTCAATTGAATGAACAATGGACAGTATATTAAGTTCTTAGTCATAGAAGCAGCAACTGAGAGCCAGTCCTTTACAAGTTTATAACGTTAATTGCTCTTCTTTTAATTGATGTTTGATTTGAAAAGGTTTTTCTGAGTATGGTTTATATTTTTCATTTCATCTTTCTCATGCATACCGAATTGCATTCTTTGCATGACATTTCTTTAGTGGCAGGAATTTATTTTGAGGTGGGATGTTCCTTTTGATTATGAAGAAATTTGATAATTGGTTCTGTTGAGTAAAAAACAATAAATTTAGAAGTATCTTAACCACAACTTCGGCATACATCCATGTCAATTATCATTTGGCATTTTGCTTATCAATTTTGTATTTGATAGTGAATTGAAGTCCTTTCTCTGATGACTGTCCTCTTTGCTTTGGAAAATTTTCAGTTTGCACAGGCATCAAGCAGTCAGAAGGACACAAGGTGCTTTCAGTGGAATCGTATACCAAAGGAATTGTGCAGAGGGAAGGGGGAAGGAAAGAACAAGACTTCAGGTAATCATTTAAAATGGAGTAAAAAAAAATTAAAGAAACTCAAAGATACTTTGAACAATATTTTATCCACAATTGCGAATGTGCTCCTTGTTCAACTGTGAATCAATCTCCTTAATCATTGATTTACTTATGGCCCTTTTTTTGGAGATAAAATTCTCCTCTCTTAGCTACCTTTCTCTCTCTCTCTGGACTATTAGAAAGAGAAAAATTATTCCTTTTTTACTGGTTTTTCAAATTTTCATGAAGCTAAGGAGGAACATTTGCACGTATGAAGGGACTATTTCTTTTTGCATACTTAGGATTACTTAAGCTAAATCCTTCTGCTGAATTCTTATGTAGTTGAAAGGGGATTTTTGAAAAACAAAAATTGTGAGGAACCGTGAGAAGTTGAACTTATACAATCAACAATATTTGTTGTGAGATGACCATGATTTTGACCCATGGAGTCATAACCAGGTAAACAAGAGTTGTGTACATATGAGAAGTTGGGAAAAAAGGGGTAAAAAGGATGTTGATGACTATGGAGAGGATGGGTGAGGAGGAAGGGAAGAGGTATTCATTTATATCGCTATATTTCTTGAAGTTTCTAGCTGCCCTAAAGAATTTAGAGAGGAACCCTTCTCTTATAAATGTTAAAAATTTTATGCCGAAAGACCTGTGGCCATTAGCCAAGTGATAATGGGCCTTTTGGGATGCTGAGGGATTGCTCCTGAAGAATTGCTCTTTCAAAGGACCTCTTACACCAATTCCCACCATCACTCTTCCCAAAACTTGCCCCCTTCATCCCCTCATCCACATGCTCTTTCAAATTCCTCTTTCTTTAACAATTCCATAAGGAAGTTTTCACCATCATCCATCAGATGAACATAACTGAACAACCTAGCTGTGCTATGATTTCAAAATTTACTGTAATAAAACACATTACAACACATTCCTTACTCCATACATTTACTACAGCTTCAACAATGAGTGCAGCCTAGTATCAGTAAACAAGCAAAAAACATATAAATATAATAATAATAATCTCAGTCTTTATTTGCAAAGCTATTCACCGTACAATGTATACAATCACAAAATGTAAAATTCATTACTCAGTATTCAAAATTACAAAAAACAGTATCAGTGAAACATAAAATGAGATAAAATAACCATCCCCAAAGGCACATAATTTACATACAGATTACAATATTGTACATGGTTGTTTTTTATTAAAAATCAATTTTTTTGCTTCAACTTGAAAAATATTCATGCATCAAATAGTTTTTATATGATTGTCTAATGCATTACCTATATAATACTATGCCTTTAAAAAAACAATTTTTTAAACAGTTTTGCTCAAATAGGGGATGTGAAAGTCGTCTTTAGCTCTAGTGGCATAGTCATGTACATCACAGTTGGTTATAATCACTTTTTTTAAAGTAGGAAGGCATTAGCCCACTTATGATTTTATGTATAAATTTCATCACTAAGTCTAACATTTGTTGAATATTAAGCCAGTTAAGCTGCCACAGCATCACATCAATTTTGGTATATCTGTCACAATTGAGGATACTTCTCAATGCTCTATTTTGTAACATCTATAGCCTTCTTGCACTATAACCTTTCATCATGTATTAGATGGTTGGACAATATCAAAAGTGTGGCAGGACTATTGCATTATAAATTTTCTTCACACTATTCTGCAACAAAAACTTATTTATTTGTGAGATAAGGCCAATTTCTTTGGCAATTTACTTATATATATATAATCAATATGTTCATTAAACCTTAAATTCCTGTCAATTATGATACCAAGATATTTAGTGCTATCAGTGTACTTCACCATCACAATAGTAATTTTCATGTCATTAGCCAATTGATACTACGAGTTGGTCCCAAGAATCATCACCTTTGATTTGTTTACATTAAGTTTTAATTTATTTACACTAAACCATTTACCGAGTAGGGTCAAATCCTCATTCAAACTATCTATAACAGAGTTTATTTTGTAGCCATTATAGAATATCACAGTATCATCTGCAAATAAGTGATATTTGCACTTCCTCAATGTATTTACTATATCATTTATATACAATATAAAAAGCAGAGGGCCCAAAAGACTTCCTTGAAGTACCCCATGCATAACATCTCGTTTGGCCGAGATTACATCATCACATTCCAGGGATTTTACAATCTGACTACTATCAAGAAGATATTCTTCGAGCCATTAAATTACTATCCCACCAAAGCCATATATCTCCAGCTTCTTTATTAATCTTTTCTTATCAACTGTTTCAAAAGCTCTTTTTAAGTCTGAAAACACCACACCACGAGGCCGAAACTGACGTGTATTTGGGACGTCACAGAAGCAGCCGACGCTCCAATGCATGCAGCACCAAAGACAAGATATGCGGAAGAAATGGAACTAACACCCATCCCTTCCCTTGCTACCCGTACGCCCTCCTTCCACCAGCCAACCATGCATTCCCCTCGCACTTTCCCTTACCCCTCCCCTTTTCCCCCACACGCTGGTCAGTTCAGTACGCAAGGAATACAAAACAAAATTCATGAATGAGAAAGTTAAACTTTTATTGTAAAAATACCACAGAACATACAGCAATTATACAGATAAAAATAATTTCAGTAACTGCAGATACAGTTAAAATAAACAATGACTAATAACAAGTCCTGCACTAAATTTGAGGCATCAACCTCAGTTTCCAGAAAAACAAAGCACATGTCTTTGTAACCAAAACTAACTTCTTCTTTATTATTACCTTTCTGGTTCATTTACTGGAGCAGCTGATATGATTTCTCCCTCCAACTGCCCAACACAACGTGGTGCAGAACATTATTTGCCCCATTTCGTATTCATTCCCAGACGTTTTCTCAGGACGTACTTCTCAAACGAAAGCGTGATTGAAAATGGCGGATTCCTTCTTATAGCTGACCCGAACGAGCTTGCGCATACGACCGATGCGACTACCATCGCAGAAGCGTCAAATTATTGTACTAAAAGGTATGACGCGTAGGCCCATAAGGCTTTCTAGAGGGTGCACCACACCACAATATGAAAAACATAAAAGAGTATGTTAATAACTAAAACATATCTGCTGCTATGAAGCAAACAATCCTAAACCCATACCAAACAAAAGGAATGATGCCAAGACTATTTATCACCATCAATTCAGGAATACAGAAATGCACTTAACATTTGGTTATTTCAACACCTCTTCTTGATAAATAGTCACATTAATACACGTAGATAATACAGGAACAAAAAATGGAAAAAATAAAAGGCAAGCAAAAAAATTATCCAGCACAAACAAGAGCTCAAGATTGTAAAATAAATCATGGACTAGTCACCCACAAACATGATAGGAAAGGCCTCCCAGGAATGCTGACAAACATGAAAGACACTGATCTTCCTGATTAGTTCTTTGGTCTGTGTTCCACTCATGAAGATGTCTGCTACAATCAAAGTGGCTGGCACCCTCTCCAATTGAACCCTTAATATTTATATCCTTGATATAGTAGTCATGATGCTAGGTCTTTTCACTGCTGTGATTTTTAAACTATTCCGTTATGTATGGAATTCAGTTTTGAGTGAAATTGTCAGCCATCTTGGCACATTTTTCACATGGAATGGCTTTAGTGATTTAAAATCTGAGAATTGTGGTAAAAGATGGAATGAGATTCAACCAAAAGTGGAATTGTTCTCACCTATCAAAAGGTAGAATTCGTCATGTAAACAAGAAACATTGCAGTCTATCTGCAGCGAGGCTGACAAATTGGAAGTGGAAAATTAAATGGAGGACCATTGAACTTTTCAGGATTCTGTAAATCCATTTGCTGTGTCAGCAGAATATTTTCAGTAGTTTTCTTAGGTAACCCTAGTATAATGAAATAATGAAAGAAAACTTAGTAATTTCCACAGGAATATAATTGAATGACCGGTTTCAGCACATCATCAGGTGAAGATACACTTCACTTCTGTATCTTCACCTGATGATGGCTAAGTTTTCTTTCATTATTTTATTATGTTGTTCTACAAAGTACGGCTGATCATAATCCATATATTTAAATCTATCTAATCCTAGTATATTTAAATCTATCTTATCAGATGAAGAAATTGGAAAAGTTTGCCGCAGCCGGGAATTGAACCCAGGTCTCCTACTTTCTGGGCAGGTGCTCTGTCCTCTTTAAGTTACCATGACAGAATGATTCCTCCTTCAATTTCTTGAGCTATGATGCCCGCCCTGGAAAGTGGGAGACCTGGGTTTCATTCCCGGCTGCAGCAGACTTTTTATCTTTCAATTTCTTCATCTAAATTCATGCATGTGAACCATGAGTTTTTCATCACTTATCTATCTATCAGATGTTTCAAAATCTCAGCTGGGGCAGGCAAGGATTATTGGAAATCCAGTGAATTTGTTGGATTTACTTTGTATGTTATTTTTCTTGGAGTGAAATTTAGTGGCAACTGCAATAATTCGACTCTTGGAACTACTCAATGAAGCAGAGAAGATAAAATAGGATGCCATTGGTTCAGATCATCAAAGTTTATGTGCCAATAGCAGCAAGGAGGAAATTGAAAATTTCTACCAAACTCTCAGTGCTGAACATGATAAAGAGGACCAGCCTCTGTTACTTCTTCTGGGAGAATAGAGGGGGAATTTTCCGAGTTGTGTATTTCTACTTGGTTTTCCTCTTCAACATTTTCTGTCTTCTTATATAAGTTGATGAAATATTCTGCTACTGTCCCCAGTTTTGATTGTCTACTGCAAGTTTTTGTGCCATCTCCATTCTGCATGGCCAAGATTTGTTTCATTTCCATTGCTAGGCATTGTCTGACCACCTTCATGCTTTTGTTTTTCTCTATAGCCTCTTGCACAATTCTTTCATTACAAATCCTTACATCTTCCTTCATCGCCACTCTGATAGACTTGCATAGCTCGACATATTCGATATTTTCCTTTGGCAAGTCTGAGTGCTTCAGTTGCTTTCGCTGTTTCATCATTTTCCTGGTTCTGTCGCTGAACTTCTTATCCTTTGGTCTTTTTGGTGTACTTGCTACTTCTTCTGCCGCTGCCTTCACAACTTCAATGACTTTGGCTTCCAGTTCTGCTTCTTGAAGTGCTGAAAACCTATTTCTTACTTCCAGCTGGAACTTTTTCCGATTTCCTTCTAATTGTGCATTACTTACCTCCTGTTTCCTGCTTGAGACCAACTTCTTTCGCTCCATTCTGACGTTAATCTTCATTCTGCATCTAACAATCCTGTGGTCACTTATAGTTTTGAAGTTGTTTAGTACTTCACAGTTAGTAACTGGGTAGAGTTTGTTAACCAATATGTAGTCTATTTCGTTTTTACTCCATTAGAACCTCTCCAAGCCCACTTCCTTGTAGGATTCTTCTTGAAATATCTATTCGTTATGTTCTTATTGGTGCACTCTGCAAACTCTACCAGGCGGTGACCTCGTTCATTTCTCTGTCCTAGTACATGTTTTCCTGTGACAGCATCATCTGCTTCCTACTGACCTACACGAGCGTTAAAATCGCCCATGATGATTTTATAGTAGTGATCTTCCTTGTCATGTTCCGTGCTGAGAGTCTGGTAGAAATTTTCAATTTCCTCTTTGCTGCTTGCTGCTGTTGGTGCATAAACTTGGATAATCTGAACAGAGTAACGCTTTTTTATCCTTAGGATTAGCTTACATATTCTGTCAGATACACTTTCTATGTTCTCCACATTATTCTTCCATGTCTTGTTAATCAAGAAGCCAACTCCTCCAAGTCTTCCAAATTTTGTTCCCCTATAATAGAATATATGCTCTTCCTTGAGCGTAGCGAGTTATTCTGATTTTCTTCTTACTTCACTGTTTCCGATGACATCCCATTTTATCTTCTCCGCTTCATTGAGTAGTTCTAGGAGTTTGGATCTTCACTCTTCTGGCAATACGATGAAGATGTGCATTTTTGATGCACTTTCTGAAATGAATTATTCTATAGGAATATTCAAAAGCATAAATAACAAAACGTATTGGACATAGATATAAAAAATATGGCCATTAGTTCTAGGCCAGGCTTTTCTCTGTGGGAATTACTCTGAGGTGAACCATTGGACCAATTTAAATAGTCGACTTATATATAGGTGACTACAACACTGTATGACGAGGAAAGGGATCTTTAATAGATGTATAGGCATTGCAAAAAATTAGTCTGAAGAAAGTGACCTTACTTTCAATTCTCTATCGCTTGAAATGCTCTTTAATTACAAATCATAGGGAAATTTGGAATAAGTAATCAGAGTTGCTCAATCTTTTGTTTTAGTTAACTTGTGGCCCATTTTGAAAAAGGTCCAGTATATATAGGGACTGCAGCATCCCTTTCACTTTTCCAGTTGGTCGCGGTGGATCGGATTGGCTGTCAGCTCACAGAGATTTTTCTGAGGATCGGCTTCCAAGATAGATAGGCTTTGAAGATAGATTTTAAACTTTTACGCCGATTAACAACAATATAACACACATTCAAAAATGTTAAAAAGCTAATCAGACTGACATTGCTCATATGCATCTCTTGATGAGATTGTGATGTTGTAAGTTTTGCCGTTTCCTTGCAATTGATTTTATACATCACAAAAAGACTAAGATTCGCAAAAAGTGCCATTTTTTTGGGTACCTTGGTTTAAATATTTCTTCATGGTAAATTTAGTTCTTTGTTGCCATCAACAAAAAAATACCAGCATTAGTATATAGAATTAACTTTACTTTGGTGTAAAAGTTATTCATGTGTGTTGAGCACTAAGCTTGCAATGAATTAACAAAGTCCAGGGGCACATAATTAATAATTCGATAGTAGGGTGATATGAGTGTAGAGGAGCATATGTATCTTAGGAGATATGCATGTGCAACTAAGGAGATTATCAGAAAATGTATTAATCAATGAAATTTGGCTGCAAACCAGCTGACCAGTCCATTCCTATAAAATAGACTATATACTGAGGATTATCAAGGGCATTGAGGTGATTAGAATTAACTCATGCGCAGAGAGGAAGAGAACAGGCTATTGAAAACTATATGCCCCTTTGTCAGAATCAACAGGCTATTGAAAACTATATGCCGCTTTGTCAGAATCAACAGGCTATTGAAAACTATATGCCGCTTTGTCAGAATCAACAGGCTATTGAAAACTATATGCCCCTTTGTCAGAATCAACAGGCCATTGAAAACTATATGCCACTTTGTCAGAATCATTGACAGAAATCTATCAATGTATGACTGTGCTTGGTATGACGAGTGGGATTAAAGGGGATGGTATGGAGATTATTCAAGATTATTCATAAAATTCCGTAAATATTTACTGTTGAAGTTTTCTCTGGTTAAGTTGATGTTTAGGTGCTCAGCAATAATTAAGCTCTTATAATTTAAGCTGAATTTTAAGAGTATATCTTCAAATTCAGATAGAAAAGCTGCACTAGGGGGTCAGTATATGGTGCAAGTTAGTACTTTTGGTGAGTTATGGCCATATATCTCAATAATCAAATAGTTAGGAGAATTACTATAAAAAGCTGTTAAAGGTGACATAATGTTAATGTTGAAAGTAGGATGAACAAAAATATCAACATCACCTCCAGTCTTACCATCTCTATCACAGCGCAATAAAGCAAAATTATCAAGTTTTACAATATCATCAGAAATGTTCTGATGTAGCCATGTCTCAGACATGCAAATTACATGAAATTTATTAACATAAAAATAGTAACAAAATTCGTCAATGTGGCAGGAAAGCGATTTGCAGTTAACATGACATACCTTTAGTTTGCTCATCATATATGCAATTGAAGCAAGCAAAAAGTACTGTAAGCACAGAATTGGTTACAAAAACCAGAATTATTAAGATAAATGTAGAGTAGTGATGCAATACGAACCAGACAGCTAAATTCAAAGTCAGATGAACAAAGATTTCTTTGCAAATCATAAACAGCAATAAAAAGATTATCGAACCATGTAGTAATGTAAAAAAAGCTAATTTCATTCCTAGAGTAGCGATAACACTTGTGAATAATACCACATACAGAGAAACAACCTTCATAAAACTATCAATAGGTATAAACCAAAGAAAAATTATTCCAACCAGAATTAAGTCACTATGGATTAAAAAACACACACAAAGATGTTCCATCAGGCAGTTGATGTAATTTTAAAGAGAACATGTTAATAAATGGCAAACTTGAAATAAATATCACTAGAAAAACGAAATGAAATAACCAGGGAAAATTCGTTAGATGGTACTTCCTGAATAAAAACAAGTACTTATCCTATGCGAATTTGTTATACTCGTAGATAGAGAGAGAATGGTTACACGTTCACATCCATTGTCTTTACGGGTGTAAATTGAGCCATTTCTGATCCAGAGGTATTTCATTTTACCTTGTTTTTTCAACTCTCTTCCTCAAAAGTAAACAACCCTATTGTGCTCAGTAAGATGCGAGCTTATGTAAATAGTAAGGTTTGGGCTGTCTTTCATCCCCAAGTCCAGTGTACAAAGAGTTCGTTTAATTCTTCATGTCTCAAGAAACCTCAGCGTCATCATATCTTCAGCGTATCAGCAGAACTGTACCACTATAGGAGAGGGCTGTAACATACCATTTTTGCTTAAACAAGGCCTTGCACGGAAGACATAATCAAGGTCACGGTGATCTTCTTTGATCCCGAGTGCCAGCCCAATATGACTGAAAATGGCATCCAGACATTTACCCTCCTTAAACGGAAAGCCATGAGTTTCAATTATGTTTTTTAGAGAATCTTGCTTTATTTGATTAACTCTATTTTATAAAGCACCAATATGATGAGACGATTAGCCTTCTTTGGCAACAGGGTTAACACTACTCTTCATGAAGTGAGATATTTCCTCACGGGCAAAGCTTTCTTTTTCCATTTTCAGAAACTGTCTTTTAAGGAGCAACCAGTATTTTAAGTAAAATTCAGGTGGAAGACCATCTGCATCGGGAGCTTTCTTCTTATTAAAGCTGTCGTGGGCGGAGGTTTGTTCCTCTGCAGTGAAATGAAGGTCACGCTTTTATCGGCTGTTTGCACTAATTACCTTGATGTTCTCCTACAAAGGTGAAGCTCGTTCTTCATCCCAATTATCACTAGATGATGATGATGAGAACTTTGAACGGAAGAAATTCGTCACATAACTATTGAGTACTTGGGGCCTTTTTTCTATTTGGTTGTCAATTCTCAGGCTAGTCAGGACAATTAAGTTGGCTTTTCGAATTTTTTGTACCATTTTAATTCCTGCTGGCCCATCCTGCATTAATTTCTGTTCGATCTCTTGGAGCATGATAGAATCCTCACTTTCTCTGCAATACCAATTAATTAAAGACATTTGAGCATTGTGAAGGGTTGTACTTTGTCATTGACTGTTCCTGAAATTCCTTTCCAAATCTCGTAATTTCTGCGGCAATCTTTTCTTAATACCTTGTATTATGACTGTAGTAAGATCTTTAACTTCTAATTTTAGCATATTCCACCAAAATGGTACATCGTCATCTTCATGGAGCTGATGTAATAGCTCTAATATTAGTGATTCTAGTTCATAATTTAATACAGGAATTTCCCTGTGCTCAGGGTTCAATTTCCACAAAGATTTCCTTTTATCATAAGGAATTGTTGAACAAAGAAGATATCAATAATCCACAATAATATTTATTGTGGATTAGTACTCGTATTAGTATTAGTAATCCACAATAAATATTATTGTGGATTAGTAAAAGTTATCTTCTTTGTTGAGAAAATGAAAATTAGACGCTTACCCGTACCACATAACGTTTTATTTAGCAACCTAGGTTTCGACGCGTCGCATCATCATCAGGCAAAGTACAAAAAATATTTTCTCCATATATATAGTCAAGGTAGGTAGGGTAGGTTAGGTGGGGAAGGTCTTGGGAAGAGAGGGATTTTACAATGGAGGAAAGGATTGGGGAGGGAAATGGTGAAAGGTAGTTATTAATAATTTTCAAATTTGGAGAAGCGATCGTTTTTAGGATTTCCAATTGTTTCTTAGAGTTCATGGAATGTCCTTTTCCCTCTAAATGAAGGTATTCTCTCATCTCCCATTTACAAAGGTGGCTGGTTTCTAGGAGATGGCATGCCATTTGCGAAGCCTCTGGACGATTGTTGCGGAAGGCACCCCAGTGTTCCTTCTTCCTCTTTTTGAAACTTCTCCCGCACTGTCCAACATAGGTCCCAGAACAATCCTCACACCTCAAGCTGTAGACACCGCTCCTCTCCGCGGGGTCCAACCGGTCCTTGCCATTCCTAAGGATGTTTCCAAGTTTCACTTCCTCCTACCACAAAGTCTATTGATCTTCTTTGTTGTTCAAACCTTGTTTTTTTTTCAGCAATTCCTCATGATGATTCCACAATGTGACCGCCTCCTCCATGAATTTGATTTCCTTGTAATTGCAGTGTTAAGAGATTATTACCCAAAGGTGGTGCGAGGACTGTACATTAGGGTGTCCCAAAAAAAATCAGTCGTTTTTTTTAACAAATACCCTCTTAATTTATTTATACGATCTCAAAACAATTGTGAATAAAATTTCATAAACGTAGGTCCTCGGGAACCCGTGCCAACTTGTGTTGAAACATGTTGGTACTTGCTAAGTAAGGCGTCACTGAAAACCTTCGATATGTTAATGCAATTTTAGCAAAAAAACATTGTACATTGTACAAGGTGTGTAAATAAAATGACTCATCTTCTTATTCAAATGAAAATGACATGCATTTAAAAGGTTTCCCAACTCTGATCGAAAACATACAACCCGGAACCAGTAAAACAAATCTGCGGAAAAATTTCATTATTCCAAAATTAGTTGCAGCGCTAGATAAGTGTCAGTTAAGTATGAGAGATTCAGTGTTTATTCTTGAAGCTACCATTGAGGCAATTGGATATAATACGGATGAATTTCCTATAAGTAAGTCCTCGATTCAATGAATTTGTACGGAAAAAAAGAAAGAGCGTGTGGAAGCCATAAAAGCTAATTTTCAAAACGAGGTACCAGATGTGACTGTTCACTGGGATGGCAAATGGTTACCTGCTTTAGATGCTCAGAAATCAAAAGAAGAATGTCTTCCGATAGTTATTTTATACCTAAATAAAGAACAACTTATTGCTGGACCAAGGTTGGAAAGTTTTTTAGGAAGCAGACAGGCGCAGGCTGTTTGGAACGCGATTTTAGACTAGAATGGTGCCTGTGTGCTTCTTGAACAAAAACTTAATAGAGATATGCTTACTTTTGCAGCAAGCAAAATCTTTTGTGCATCAATTGGTGTTAAAAAGTGTGTTCGAAGTAAAAATCAGTCAAGTGACAATAAATCCTGATATTCCACTGTTCAAAAAGTTGAGAGGTAACAGGAAAAGTGTCAATCCAGACAAAATACAGTGCTATAAAGAAAATCTCGCGTTGCATCACTTTCCAAAACTGACAATCTGCTTGAGTTGTACTGAACTGAACTGACCAACGAAATAGCCAGAGATGTCTTTCAAGAGTTGATAGAGCTTTATGTGATATTTTTAGGCATAGATACTCAAAGAAAATTTAAAATTTGACCTCCAAGTGCCATGCACCAAGCTCTATGGATTCCAAGAGCAATTTATTCCCTAAAAATATCATTACCTAGTGATCAATTCAAAATTACAAGCAAGGATAAGGCAGTGCTGTTAGAGGTTTGCCTGTTCATCGTGACATCCTACGTCAAGCCATGGTTCCAACGTAATTTGGCAGTGGAAGCACCTTACCAAGATTTGTGCTTTTTGAAGTTGATGAAGGCTTATGGAAAAATTGATAAAAGCATTGCAAAAGCAGCTTTACAGAAAATAAGCCAGCATTTGTGGTATTTGATTGATGAAGTTTCTGTCTTGTCACTGTTTGACGATGATGTGGATCAAGAAACTAGAATAAAAATGGTTGAAAATTTCACCAAAGAAAATTTATCAACTCATGGTAAACGTTACATCCAATCGAAGTAAGAACTTTGCGGTCCATTGTATGTTAAGTTAGATAAGAGTAAATATAGGAGTTGTTTCTTTAGTTTTCTGTTTAAATCACTGTTTTTTAACTTAATTTCTCTTTTTTTAAATCAAAGAAAAATATCTAAGACTTAATTTCATTCAGAAGCAATCATTGTTCGATCGTCTTAAATTGATGACAGTTTTCTCCACAAATGTCCTACTCTGTGGTCAAGTAATGCTTTGATTGAAGAAGATGCTGAGGGCAGTGAACAATACAGCTGAAAGAGCGGTCAAGTTGATGCAAGAATTTCATGGTTTAATCACGGTTTAGGAGGAACAAAAGCAATTTTTGTTACATTGCGTGCAAGAACACTGGAAGATTTATCCTGACTGCAGAAATCAGACTTTGAAACGATAATTTCAAGAATAATTTTTTTTACATTTTAAACAGTAAATAAACACGATTTGGATGTATTGGTGTTTTATTTACTAAATAAACATTAAGTTCTAGAATCCTTCCATACTACCTCGGTACAATTTTCATTTCACATGTTAGGCATCGAGTCGGCACATGTTACCATAATTCTATCACAATCATATTTATTAGATGAAGTATTAAGGTCAAACAGGAAAAATATAGAGGGTATGCATATTTGATTTTGCGAAAAAAAATTTTTCCTTATGTCTTGGGGCACCCTACTGTACAGTCTTTACATATTGCAATTTATGCAGGTAAGAATTTGAAAAATATAGCTGATCAAGCCTGGCCATGGAGAAAAATGGAGCATTTGCTACATGCATAAAGCTGGATTCTTATGTATAAATATATCCATGAAAAAATCCCTGTGGAGAGGAATATTTTAAAGAGGCTGGAGACAAGAAAGCCCCCAGCCCTCTTTAAAGCCTGTTGCCGGCAACCCTCACTTCGGGCAAAAACGAAACTAATGACAATCTCTCTATTCACTTATTGACAAAAAAGTTAAATAAAACACTAATTAAACTCTCAGATAGCAGAAATGCAATGAAAATTAAACAATAGAAACACCTTTCACCGAATCCAAACATCTCAAAGGGGGAGAAGGCGGGTCTAGGTCGGTTGTATTTTTAACGTGTGACTGTTGGTTTAGAGGCTATTGTTTAAACTGTTGGTTCAACCATTGTGCTAAATTGTAGGTCAGAGAATTGATAGAAGAGATGATTGGTCTGAGCTGAGTGTTTTCTTTGTGTATTTTGGGAAGGCAATACATTCTGGGAACCATAGGATTGGAAGTGTGGAGTTTGAAATTTAGAGGATTCGTTATTAGGTGTTTGTACAGTTTCAAAGTGTCGTTCGTACCAGTGATCAATTTGTTGAGAGGGTTTTTTGGGATGGACTGGTATGGGCTTCCTTTAACAAGTCTTTAACTTTGTAGGAATACTGTTCTTTTTCCATGATCACTACTTTGTTTCCTTTGTCTGCTTTGAGATAGAGATAATCTTTTTTGTTTAATGACTTGACAGTGTTGGATTCTTTTTGTTTGGGATTCTTGTGTGTGTGTTTTATGTTTTCTCTTATGTGTAAGAGTGAAGGGTTGAAACTTAATTGAAGATTCAATGTCTACTATTAATTCTTCAACAGGAGGTTTTTCGTAAGGAAGTGTATATTTGGGGCCTTTTGATAGGAGTGTTATTTATTCCTTGTTGAAGGTTGTACTAGATAAATTGACAACATTGTGTGTGTTGTCATTGGGCAGTGGAATAGTCTTAGGTAATTGTTTCTGCTTAAGAGTAGAAAGTTTCCAGTGGAGTGGTGTGGTGGAAATTAGGTGAGCAAAATACACAAAGTTACACTGCACAAAATCTTCCAAAAGAACAACAAACTCCACCAGAAACTTTCTACACAGAGACCTGTATCTCAATGGCAGTAGTCACCACCATCCTGCATGGTAATGATGGGTCCTCACAACACTCACCCATTGAGCATATGCCATTTCGGACCATGAAAGCTGTGCAGATGAGATCAAACATCTGAAGACAACTTTCCTGCAGAATGAATACCAATTGAAGGAAGTAAACTGGGTCCTCAAAAGGACCGTTTGTGGGACAAGCAAAGATCGTAGTGAGGAACAACCCAGGTCACAGGCTACATCCCATAACTGCCCCTGTTTCCAGGATCATCTCAAGAATCCTTGAGATACATAATATTAGGACGATCCACATGCCTCCAAGAAAATTGGGGAGTCAACTCACTAGAGTCAAAGACCATCTTGGACTCAAAACTCCTGGGGTGTCCCATGCAAATGTGGATAAGTTTACATTGGCGAAACAGGAAGGACTGTAGAAACTTGTCTAATGGAGCATTTGCACCACATTCATTTACAACAACCGGAAAAATTCACTGTCACCAAACACTGCCTGGAAATGGGACATGTAATAAACTTCGATCAGACTAAAGTGTTGTGCAAAATGCCAGTGTTCTGCGACCAAAAAAATTTAAGAATTCATCGAAATACAGTTGGAAGAAAACTGTTACAAAAGAAACGAAGAATTCTCCCTCCGCAAAACTTGGCAACCAATCCTCCATAAGATCTTCGGAGAGATGCAGCCACATCAGCCTATCAGGATAATGAAAGGAGGCTACCCCCCTATATAAAACATAAACCCTTGGCACTTGGCCCTGAAGATGGGTGCAGAGACAGCGGCTGAAATGTCAGACATATTTGCTCAATTAACCCAGTTGGAAACCCAAGAAATATTCCTGCAGCATATACACTGGGAAAACACTACATCTTCTCTTAGATTGCTATTACTTTTGCATCTTGTATTGCATTTATTTGTCCTAGTATCTCTTAGGTAACTTCATATGATACTATGACAAAAGTCTAATTGAACCATTTTTTCATTTGCAGCAATTTTATGTAGTTTCAAGGCATTAGTGACTCATTTCTAGCACTAACATGAACAAAACCCACCACCATTTTTTCCTTTTACTGCTATTCTGTACAAAATGATACATTTGTCATGAGTATCTACACTGCTCATGCATGCATTGTATGTATTGAATGATGTCGGCTGTGGAATGTTAATTCTTGCCTTTTCTACTTTTGACCATCGTTTTACGTAACTTATTGGTTCAACAAAGTGGTAATTTGTGAGAATAGAACAGACTGTATTATCTTTCCACTTTATTCACATTATTTTGTCATTCTTTTCAAACAATAGTAGTCATAGGCTCCTCTGTTCCTCTTGTTCATGTCCTTTGAAGACAAAATAGGATAACTATGTATTTGATTATCTGTAACAGTCTCCATTGCTCTGATTTTTTTTTAGGAATACCAATAATGCATAAGTGGTGAAATAATTATCAAAGAAAATTATGTGATTTGAGGGGAATGGGACATTTGGTAATAAATTGATCACTCTTTTGCACCAAAAGGTAATTTGGAATCTTTTGGTTTGTTGTGATTTTTTTCCATAGTGCACATCAAAGACATAGCAATACCCCCAAATAACTGCTAAGTATCCAAGTTTTATTACCAAACCTTATGGGCTTTCTGTTTATAAATTGTTTTGCTGGGTTGTGTCCAAAGTACTTTACCATGGATTCATCTGTCGAAAAATCTTTGTGGATGAAACACCATTGGCAAAATGATCTTATGAGCATATTCATAAATGGCTTAATTTAGAACATCTGGTCTTCAGAATTTCCTATTTTGCTGTTATTAGACAAATGCAGAAATCTTTTGATTTCTAAATATCGGTCTCAAGATATGCTATTGTAAACTAGAGGAACACCCAAGTCCTCATTAAGCTGAGAAATTAACATTTGAGCTGAAATCAGAATATGTGGGATATTTCTTTAACCAATTGGGTTTCACAAAGTCGAAGTAGTCACCTGACTAATCACCTTTCTTCTTTGGATAAATTAATTTCATTTTTCTCCTCTTCCATAATGATTTCCAGATTTAACTCTTATACAGTTCCAGGAATATCTTGTGGAAATTTATTGGGACCGCATAATATCTCCTTATCCCCTTCCTCACAATCAGTTAATCTAGATTTGGTGAAATGATATTTATTTTAAACTCCCTAGAATTTTCATTAGATTCTTCATCCATCATAGCAAGAATGGCCTAATTCAATCCATAAAAGTTTATTTTTCTTGTGAAAAATTCTGCTCCTTGGAGCAGATGTTGTACCTAAAATATGGATACATAGAAATAACCTACATATGTGCCTAAGGTTCTCATAGGACCTAATAGAACAGCTTTATCTACCTTTTAATAAAAACAACCCCACTAAAAATATGATTATAAAATGATCCTCTTAAGGCAAAATGATTTATTTCCGGTAAGACAAATATAGTATAACAAAATGTCCACAAATTTGTAGGACAAACACCTTTCATATCACTGGTAGGAGAAATTCTTGACGTCCACATTTAGTGGAACCCAGTCATGAACTAAAACGTTTTACGAGTCAAAGTGTGTGCTGACAAAGTCTGCAACACTCAATTGGTTCACAATAAAATTACAAATGTAATGACTTTGTGACCTAGTTTGTCAAAATAACAGTAAAGAAAAATGTCCTTAAATGAAGATGGTTGGCATTAAGGGATTAAGATAGAGGTTTGAAATTTATGATATTGTCAGAAGAAGTGGTTGGTTATCTATTGAATAATTGTCAGAAGAAGTGGTTATCTATTGAATAATGTAAAGTTTCCCCTAGTGGCCTTAGGTTTGATGCTAAAATGGATCAAATTTTGCTGATTAAAAACACATAGGGTAGCTTTTTAATAATTTTTTAGAGTTACTTTCTGAAAGGGCAGATAGCTAAAATTCCATTTATGAATAGGATTCATGACTTAATTTCATATTCAAGGTTGATCACTTCCAAATTGGTCCATGCTTTGATGCCCATGAAATATTCCTCTATATAAATGTACAGGAAACTCAGATAAGATTTTGAGGTACTTCTGATACGATTTTGTCTTGAAACATGAGGTAAAATTTCTGGTGGAGCTTCTGAAATGTAATTTGAAAATTATAATTGGACATTTCCTAAATGACCGTGGGTTCGATGCTAGGCCTGTTTAAATTCTGCCCATTTAAAATACACAGAGCAGCTTTTTAATATTTTTTTTGGGAACTTAACAAAATATCAGACAGCAATTATATGGTACATGAAGAGGACTCGTGACTACATGTTATATTCAAGGTTGGCAATTTCCAATTTTGTCAATGCTTCAAAGCATGTGTGGGTTAAGTATTCTTCTGTAAGAATATGTACAGGAAACTCAGTTACTATTTTAAGGTACTTCCTGGGCTGATGTCACCTTGAAACCCAATAGATAGTTACAGGAGGAGATGTAATTAGGTTAGCTATCTCCTTAAATGACCCTGGGTTTAATGTTAGGACAAATCAAATTTTGCTCTTTTAACAAACCTTTTATACTGTGGGGGACAGGGTAAGATTTTTGTCAGAATGGTGTGTTGTAACCGAGTTGGTGAACAAAATTTTCAATTCATGTGGGTTTACCGCCCAATATTTACCTAGATCCTGTAACAAATGGTCCTTTTCTTCCATCAAGATATCCTTGAATATCCCAGCGGCAAGTTCCAAATTAGTTTTGATAACAATTGAATGATCCTGTGTAGGGTCATTGAGTCTGATAGTAGTGCATTGGGGGAAAGAAAGATAGGAAAACGGGTAAGGGTGACTTTGCGCAAGATGGCGCGCACCCAGGAAAAATCCCAAGGAAGAATGGACTTGAAAAAAGTCTGACAGGACCGGGAATCGAACCCAGGTCTCCCAATTGCCGGTCCCATCAGACTTTTTTCGAGTCCATTCTTCCTTAGGAAAGAAAGATGTTTATTGTCCCCGGATTTAGATTTAGTCCTAAATTCTTTCCTTTGAAAATCGAGGACTACGACTTTCTTAACATTTTTCTTGAATAGCCAGTCAGTTCCTAATATGATCAGACAAATAAGAATCCTAACTACAGTGCAGGCCACTTCGAATTTTTATCCCCGGCGAACAAATGTTATGAGGGCTTGTTTAGCTATTTGATTGGACTTATTTCTATTTGCACACAACTAGTAAGACTTGCAATTGGTAATATGGGGGTTTTTGGGCCAGTGTTAGTGACCTTGGAAAATAGTTCCTCATTTACTTGGACTGGGGATTTTGTGGGCTTTGCACAAGAAAGCATTGATCATCCCTACTTGACATTATCCTCATGCTCTCAGTTTGGGAGGTATTGCTGGATTGATCTGGACATGTTCTCAAAAGAATGCTCATAAAGACCCAATAATTTCACTATCTTTTTCATAGTAATTGGTTCCGAACTCTTTACTAGATTTAGGATGGTTGGGGAAAGTGGCGTGTTTATGCTCTCGTCATTTGTCATCTACAGCAATCTTCCTTGTTGCACACTCTTACATTTCTGTTTTCTGCATGGGAGAACATTCCTGTCTTACTACTCATCTTATAATTGTATCTTCTCCATATCCCAAAAACATTTTAGGAATTTACTTTTTAACGTTTCAAAACCTCTGAAAAAGGTTGGATGGTATTCCCCCAATACTTAGCATTCCCTTGTAGTAACAGCAAAAAATCACCTGAACATTCATTGTATTGGATGCCATACACAGAAAAGCAATCTTTAGCTGTGGTCAGAAATTCCTAACTTCTTTCTTCCTATTCTTGATTTTTCATGTGGTACTTGGTAATCTTTTTCAAGATTATCTTGTCTACATGCTATTACCTCAGGCCTTTCATCTATTAGGATAGAGCCTTGTTTTACCTCTCCTACTGTCACCCCTAGTAGCTCCACCTTGTGTGTGCTTCCTTTTACTTCCACACCCAGTTCTTTTACTATCTCCTCCCAAGGTTTAAGCTCATTTTCTCTTACTAGCTTTCTTTCCTCTTTCTCCCTTTTTCCTAATCCTGTCTTCCTTAACAACATCTGAGTGAATCCCTCCATTATAACCTCTCTGATTCCACTGGCTTACTCTTTGCCTGTGCCTTACTTTTTACATTGGTATTAGGGGCCTCTAGCGAGTCTGCTGCCCAACTATCAGGGAAGGGGTTTTCCATCAGTTCTCGGAATCCGGTAAAACTTTGGTCTCTTGGTAGCAAGTAAAGGCATCAGTTTATTTTGTCAATTTATGCAGATTGAAGACAACCAAACTCTATAAAACTTCAACCAAACCGCAGACATGTTTTACCTGGAAAAAAAATTTGAAATGCAATGGCACAGCTAAAATAAGAGGCCACACTGCAAAGAGAAGAATCAAATAGTTCCTTTCTTGTACAAGTGAAACAAAACTCATCAACGAATCTATCTAGTGGAGCCCTGCATTGGGCACCAAATGTGACCCCACGACTCCCACACCAAATGTGACTCCCTTGACCACACCAAACCTCTCTGGTTAACCTAGCCTGGCATGGTAGTGATTGGAGACGCACATAGTAGAAATAAATCCCTCTTCCTTCATCTTTTTTTAACAACAGTGGTTAAAGAGTTCCTTTTAGACTTAAAACAAAACAAATTTAATACCCTACTGAGCATAGAACAAAACAAAATTCCATTACAGGGTTAAAATGAAAGGGAAATGGACAATACCAAATTTCATGCTTAGAAAATCAAAACCTCATAAACATGTCTGTACAGCTTTTGGATGATTGTAAACTGGTTTTGAATGAGATTAAAACCCCTCAAAATCATAGGTTGGCCACTAAAACTCTGATTGAGTGCCACACACCTTAGCAGGAAGAAAATTTGTTCCTGGAACACAGCTTCCCTCCATCCACTCTTGGATTGTCTTTTATTTCTTCAGCCTTATTTGATTGACTCTCCTGGTGCTCTCTCTACACTATACTAAACATGAATACTTTGTATCCTCCTTTTTCAACTGAACCATATATATTTCCTTATAACTTCAATTAATTCAATTTAGCACTAATATTACTACTAACTCATTACTTAACTACTACTCATTAACAATCAGAAAAATGGGATGTGGTTGACTAACTGCATAACATTGTAGGTAAAGTTGGGTGCATACTCAAGGATTGAGTGATGTTTTCTCTGATGTCCAAAACAGATTCATTAATGAAAATATTTTGGTATACTTTATTTTCCCCTATATTAAACACACTTTGTTTAGAAAAATTTATGGTCCATAAACTGGGTGCATCCTATACGACCATAGTTAATTTTTTTCTTGCATTCTCCCTTTTTGCACTCATAGTTTTTTAAATTGGCTTTTATGACAGGTACTGCTATGAAGATCATTGCTAATAATATTTTGCACTTGTCTTTGCTCTAATTGTTTTGCACTTGTTACATTAGGCTAAGTTATGCTGTTCTTAAAATGATAGTTTTTCCAAATTTTGGCCCCAAAACACTATATACTAATAGTACTGTATTTCCCTTGTGGAAATATTAAGGGAGTAATTCTTGAATTGCTCCCTTAGTCAATGAATGAATGGTAGAGTAATTGTTTGCAGGGAAGCGAAAGAGAAAGGAAGTAATGAAAAGTGTGGCAAAAGAAGACATAACAAAGAGACTGGTTGAGTTGGAGGAGAAGGAGATGGATGGAGTGGAAGAGGTGAAGGAGGGAGAGGGTAGAGGAGGTGAAGAGGAGGAAGGGGAAGAAAAAGAGGAAGAAGATGAAGAAGAAGAAGATGAGGATGAAGAAATGGATGCTGGCACTGACTACATTTCCTCTTATTTTGATAATGGAGAAGGTTACCTAGATGATGATGATGATGCAGATGATGGACCAACCTACTGATTGTGATCTATCAGAGTGTCTTTAACATAAGTGAACTTTTTATATATTTATGAGGTAACAATAAAAGTTAATGAATACAAAATGGTTGCAGCAATAATGCCTAAGGCAGCTCAACTTTCTCTTATAACAACTTTAGGCATTAACATAAATTTTGCTGATGTCTAAATCACTCATGTGTTTCATTAAGTTTTCTTGTTATAAAGAAGAGAATGTTATGCATGGAATGGAAATTCTTATATCTGCATATTATATATATATATTACTAAAGGAAATAAAATGTATTTGCAATTAAAATTCAGAATCATAAGATATTCTTACATTTTATGCTACAGGATACAGGATTATCTCATCAAATTTATTATCAACGCAGAGATTTTGTGGCAGGTTTGTATGGTTTTCCAGAATGAGATATGGATTATTTTTTCTTTTTTGAATGCCTGGCTGATTGATGAATTGTATGCCAAAGTAGATCTAATGAAGTTTTTGAATAAGGTACAAAATCATGGAGTAGTTATTAAGACAAACAGAAGAATTCCATAAATTATTCTTTCATTATGATTTTCAGGCAAATTGATAACCATGTTAATGTATGTGAAAATTTTACTATCTGAACATTGTGCAATTTAATTTCAACTGTGAAGAAATGGGCGGCCAAGTTTAAATGTGGCTGTGAAAGTATCCAAGATGATCCACAAGAAGGACATCTGAAAAAAGTATCCACACTAGAAAAAAGTGCATAATATGATTTTGGAAGATCAGCTTACAAAGGTGCGTGAAATTGCTAAATACTGTAGGGACATCAAAGAAATGCATCAATCACATTTTATGCAAGAAATTGCACATGAAAAGCTTTGCACAAGATGTGGTGTTTCCAAAGAATACTTCACATTTCTTAGACTTGGACTTCTTAGACCAGGAAGTACTGCAGCTGTTGAAAGTGGACCACCGGTTACTATGAACAACAAAGAGAAGGAAGCTAGGGTATATGGGTCATGTTATTTGTGGGGAGAAATACTTTCTTCCTCAAATAATAATTCGGGAAAATCGAAGGCAAGAGAGGGGTAGGAAGAAGCAAAGTATCTTGGTACCAGAATATCAAACAATAGAAGGGTCTGATGTTTGTCCAGGCATGCCATTCATCACTAGACCAAGAGAGGTTCAACAAAGTGATAGACAACCTCTGAAATCAGAGATGGCACTCAAAGAAGAGTGAAGAATCATATCATAAACCTTTTCACAACAGCAAATGAGATGGAATGGGTCCACAAAAGTAAATGAAGAAAGGAGCAATGAGAAAGGAAATTCCACACAACATTTTTAATTTCAATTGGTGGAATTATTAGTAGAAAGTTCTGGATATACATTAAAACAGTTGTAATTAAAAATATCTTATTTGATATTTTATATTGAGTAAATTGACAGTATAAGGCAAGATAAGATATAATGTAAGTCGAGATGCAAATAAATAAAATATTGTGGGAAAATATTTTCAAGCTTCAAATGCTAGGAAGTAAACCAGATTGAATTTTCTGCAGATAGATCATTGTTTTCATTTTGGTGAATTGTCAATCGCCTAATAACACATGCTGGATGTTAATAGTAATGTATAATACATCTTTAGATTGATTCAGTATTTTCATCATAGAAGTTCTGTAATAAAAGGTCAATATTCACATGAGTATGTATTTAGTACAAGGTGCTGAATTGAGGTTGGAAACTGAGGAGAAAAGAGGTCCGAGGCATGAGAAATGTAGAAGCAGAAAGTGGCAAAAAATGGGAAGAATTAAGTAATAAAACAGACAATTACATGAAAGTGTTAAAAGAAAAATGGACTTGCTGGGTAATTGAAGAAGAGAATTTCTACTGAATATTAAAACTGGAAGGAAATGTTGATTGGGAAGAGAAGGGAAGACAAAAAGATCTATTATTCAGAAATGAAGGAAAGAACGATGCCAACTATACTGTGAAGTATTCAGAGGAGTATACAGGTTTAGATGATTATTGATATCATAGGCGTAGCCATGGTGGAGCAGGGTGGGGTGCTTGCCCCCCACTGGATCATGTAGTCAAATGAAAAATTTTAAAACAATATCAATAGGTAATAATAGTATTGCATATCAAGGAAGTATGTATAAATGGTGGCGGGAAGACGTCCGAGAGGAAAGTGCTCTCTGGTGGAAAACTGGCGATTCAAAAAACTCAAAGATTATATACATTGTTGGAGGTTGAATTTAGCTGATTTAGCGAGAAAATTCTAGAACCTTCTCTTCCCTATTTATGCGCTGCATTCAGCACAACAGTAGTAATCTAAAATGGATATTAGAAACTTTTTCAGCACGAAAGGTATGTATCTATATTACTTTCGTTTGAGTTAACGAGTTTTAAAAACATTGAATTAAAGCAACCTAAAATATTCAGGAAATGCGAAGACATTTTTTGTTTTTAATAGTAATTTTGATGTCATGTTACTGAAATTTTAAGAAAAATCATACAATACTATACAAAGAAATTGTCGTCGCATCCCTCCCGAGTTTTCTTGTGCTTAGTTTTAGTGTGCTGTAATAATTTCACTGCTACAGTGAAAATTTTAATAAAATATCTTTATTGTTAACATTAATTATACAGATGTTTTTACGATTTGCAAAATGTTTTAGTCCAGATACGTTGTTGAAAATTTCCAAAGCACAGAAGAATAATTATTTATCGTTTATATTGCTATAAATAGGAGGTAACTTGTGAGAAGTCAAATTTCTACAGAATAACTTTTCACTATATTAATATGGCGGCCGGTGCTATCTTAGCAGCTCCTGTGATAATTCACTTGAAAACACAGATAGAATCATCTCTTGCGAACAATGTACAAATTTATTTCAATCTAAATGTTCGAGACTTAACGAATTATCCTTAAAAGCTCTGTCTGAAAATCGCAAAATCTACTGGAAGTGTTTTTCGTGCCGATCATCAAAGCTAGTAATAGCTAACATCGCTGCTGACATAGAATTTTTAAAACATGAACTCAGCATTATAAAGAAAGATCAGGAGTTTATCTCCATGAAACACCAAAAAGAAATTAGTTTTGCGAAAGCTGTAAAAAGTGATACGTTGGCTCCTAAAAGCATCTCCCTGTTGAAACCAATTCCTGTCTACGAGAAACCTGTTATGCACCAATCAAATATGGCTATAAGAAGGTAAATGTAAGCACCCACATTGATGAAAGGATTAAACAAAAAAATCAAAAGGACGTAATTTCTGATGATTTGACAAATGAGGAAAATTAAATCCCTCAAACTCTAGTGACGTGAACTTAACTGTTAGAATGGTACAAGACAATTTATGTGATGAAAGTGCATCGAATTCAGATTTCGAGAAAGACTTTATGCTGGTTTCGCATAAACATAAAAAGAGGCAAAAACCAATTGAAGGTTCTGCTGATATCAATGCCTCCAAAAAATGCCGTCTTACTGCTGTTCTGAGGAAGAGCAATCTACATGTCTGGCGATTCTACAAAGACACAACTGCGGATGATATTAGTTATCTTAAGGACAAATTCACCGATGATGTCAAAGTTGAACAACTAGTGGTCACCAAGGGCAACTAAGCATAATTTCGTCTGCTGAGAGTGAAAAGATTGACAGTTTAAGAGACCTGGCTATTTTGCCAAAAAATATTCTACTTGATTGGTATTCTTTTCGGCGAACTCTCCTACCTTCGAAACCGAGCTAGCTTATTATAAACCCAAACCTGAATGTAAGTACCTAAGAGCTAAAACCACTCTGTCCATATTTAATGTTATGCATATTAATGCACAATGTATTATTTTTATTTTAATGCTGCCTTTCCACTGAAATCCCACAAAGTGATGCAAAATAAAAATAAATACAAAAAGAAATGGGTTAATGATAATGTACGTCAATTCTCAATCTACATGAAAGAACTCGCCCTTCGCTGTAAATATAGTAACAACCATGAACTTAATACTGAATACAAAGCAATGAAAATGCAGTATAGAAATTTTCTTAAAAATGCTAAGCAATGCTACAATAATTACAGAATTAATAATGCTGACAATAAGTCGAAAGAAATTTGGAATATAATTAATAGTTCAAAAAATAAAAGCTTCATTCCACCCCTAAAAGTTATAGAACTTTTTGGAGAGATTACTACTAACTTATCTCATTTGGCAAGTAAATTTAATGAATATTTTATTCAACCAACTTTAGTCCCCAGAGTTAACATTACTTCAGTCATGCCAGCACCATCGAAATTTTTTTTCTATCGCCATGCCTTGAATCTGAACTTGAACTGAACTAAATTTAGCTCAGGTCCTGATGAAATACCCAACTTTTTACCTGCTGCCTCCTATGCATTTATTAGATACCCACTCTTGTTTCTACTAAACTGGTCCCTTCAACATGCTATTTTTCCTGAACCACTCAAACTTTCAAAAGTTTTACCAATTTATAAGAAAAAAGGTAATATATACGACATTAATTCTAATCGACCTAGATCCATTCTCAATTCTTATATTTGAAAAAATATTTTACAAACAACTTGTGAAATATCTAGAATCAAGTAATATTCTATCATGTTTTCAGCATGGATTTAGGAGTAATAGATCAACTAATACTGCTCACTATCAAATGATCGATCTTATATTATCTGCACTTGACAACAAAAAAGAGGTTATTGCCATGTTCTATGACTTTTCAAGAGCTTTTGATACTGTTGATCATTATCTTCTTCTGAATAAACTCAGTTCCGTTGGTATCCGTGGAGTCCCTTATGAATGGATTCATTCTTATCTAACTAATAGAAGTCAACAAGTTGTCATCTCTAACAATGGCCACAAATATTTATCTCCTCCAAAACTGATTACTCAAGGTGTTCCTCAGGGATCGGTTTTAGGTCCTGTACTTTTCCTAATCTATATCAATGATTTACCTAACAATATGACAAATACCATTGACATCAATCCTATCCTATATGCTGATGATACTAACTTTGTTCTGTCATCTTCCGATCTAGATGTGCTTCTTAACAATGGAAATAATGTAATGGAGTATCTTAATAACTGATGCCTTAATAATTCATTAAGGCTAAACGTTATGAAATCCCAGTTAATTTATTTTACCAACAAAAATAAACCAAGAAAAAGCATATCCATTAAAACTGATGGTAAAACTATTCCACAGGTACACAGTGTAAAATTTCTAGGGCTCCACATTGATGCTACTGTAACATGGGAAAGTCATATTAACATACTGAGAAATAAATTAAGTTATATCTGTTTCCTTATTCGAACTGTTCGCCATACTGTGTCAACAGATGTTCTCCTTAATATCTACTATGGACTATTTTATTCCCACGTTATTTATAGTGTTCTTTTTTGGGGCTCTTCCCCTCATGCAGGAAAAATTTTTAAAATCCAAAAGGAAGTATTATGCCAAAGCTCCTTAATGAGCTCCTTGTAAACCCTATTTTAATAAATTAAAAGTTCCACCTATGCCATGCATATACATAATGATAGCTGTTCTAAATGCAAAAGCTAATTCCAAAGAATATACCTGCAACTCTGATGTGCACAATCACATTACCAGACGTACTGGGGATTTTTATTAACCTTATGTACGCACAAAAAAATCTGCCACTGGTCCCAAACATATGGGTTTACTTTTGTTTAATAAACTTCCCAAACACATTAAAAGAATTAAATGACATAATGAACTAAAATGTGAACTCAGAGGTTGTCTACAGTCTAAATTGTATTACTCCATCCACGAGTTCCTAAACGTAAATTCTGATTTATAGGGTTATTCATGAATTTTTATTCAGAAATTTTATATCATGAATTTTGTGTAATTGATAAAGTATTTAAATCCTTTAAATGTGAATTCTGTAATTAAAATACGTATACAAAATTTTCACTTATGAATTGGTATTGTGAATCTAGTATTATTATATCTATATAAGTCGAAAGAAATTTGGAATATAATTAATAGTTCAAAAAATAAAAGCATCATTCCACCCCTAAAAATTATAGAACCCTCTGGAGAGATTACTACTAACTTATCTCATTTGGCAAGTAAATTTAATGAATATTTTATTCAANGTTTATATTGCTATAATAGGAGGTATCTTGTGAGAAGTCGAATTTCTACAGAATAACTTTTCTTGCAGTCAGAATACGTTTTCCCTGAAACAACGTTGATGGTCTCCGCAGCTCGTATAATAACAATATGTATCAGAAGATGAGATGAAATGATAATATAAACAGTTGAAAACTAAATGATATAATACTAAATGATCCTAAATTACATCCTTTCATAAGTATCAATTTGGTGTACTGCCCTAGAAACTTTGTATTATTCAATATTCTTCAATTATTCTTGAAAAACTTAGACATTTTATTTCTTCTGTGGATTCGGCTGTGAACGTTTTTGTTTTCAATGCTATGGATGTATTTCTACCTCTAAGATACCATTGAAATGTTCTAGCTTTCTCTATCTACTACCACTTATTCCCTTATCCAACTAAATAGCAAACATTCACCGTTAGTTTTGCTCTCAGTGCTTTAAAAGTACCTATGGGAGTGTGGGTCACTAAGCATAGGCCACTTCAATGCTGTAAAAGATAAAGAGAAATGGTTTGCCCCTTTTCCTCCTCCACATTCTTTTTGACGTGTTAGCCATTCCTCCCTTCTTTGCCTTGTCTCTATTGTATGGAAACAATAAAAAAAACATTTTTAAGTGCTAAGTTTATAGTAGAGAGTCCGTTTATAAGCTTAAATACTTAGTTGCTTTATTATTTTGGGAAGTTAAGTAGTAGTTATTTATTTTTTTAGGGAGACAGAAGAGGAAGCAACTAAGTAGTAGCAAAAGTACCTGCCATACTATATAGATACTGGCAGAGAAGAAAAATCAATGCAGAATGTTGGCGTTTGCAGAACTGCACCTATTGCCGTTTTAAGTGCATCAGGTGGATCTTCACTACCATCTGTTTCTGGTGTACAGAATCAAATGTATTTTGATAATGATGTGGGTCACTGGCTTGGACGTTCATTTAGTATGAACTCATCTCAAAAAATGGAAGTTTTAAAAAACTGTTGGTTACCAACTCCAAGTTATGACTTTGCTAAGGATGCTGTGCAATTTAAAAGAAAATTAAAATACAGCTGGATTATGCTCCTTGGCTGGCGTATTCCAAGAAATTAAAGGGCGTGTTGTGCATTTTTGTGGGTTGTTTCCACCAACTAAAGTGCATGGTGTTTTGGGATCTTTCATAGTCAAGCCTATTACTCGCTATAA
The DNA here is from genome assembly GCA_000376725.2 of Ladona fulva. Taxonomy (NCBI): domain Eukaryota; kingdom Metazoa; phylum Arthropoda; class Insecta; order Odonata; family Libellulidae; genus Ladona; species Ladona fulva. The sequence continues at coordinate 161,092 of KZ309306.1, read as the reverse complement.
AGACATGCACATGCAAAATCTCATCTCAGTGGCACAAATCGGCAACCACAGTAGCAAAATATTTTGTTGAAAATATACACGTTGATATACAGCTAATTTCTGTCCACACACAAGAAATAGAAGCCAACAAGGAAATTGTTGCATCAATAATTTTGACTGATGTTTTGTGGTACACACAACCTACCTTTCCGGGGCAAATGAAATCATGAGGGTGTTTTTGAAGACTTGATTAAACTCAAAATTGACGCTGGTGACCACATTTTAAAAGAGCACATCGAAAAGGGTGCAAACAATGCTACTTACATGTCACCACAGATTCAAAATGAAATCATCAGCCTATGTGGCAGCATCATGAGAGATGTCATCACCACTGATGTAAAGAAAGCATGTGCTTACTGTATCTTGGCAGACAAGAGCAGTGATATATCAGGAAAAGGGCAACTTTCCATTGGGGTTCGATTTTTGACAAAGAAAACATGATGGTTTGTGAAGAATTTTTAGGATTTGTAGAGTTGACTGATATGGATGCAAAATCTGTAGCATCTGCAATTAACAACTTTATAGAGAAGGTAGGCCTTGATCCAGAAAAGTGCATCGGACAAGGATACGATGGGTGTTCCACTATGGCAGGAAAGGATGGTGGTGTCCAGAACATTCTTTGAAAAAAGTATACAAGAGCGTTATATTTTCACTGTGCTAGTCACAACTAAATTTAATTGTAAATGATTTAAATGAAATATCAGCGATACAAAATACAGTCTTCACAATAAAAGAAATAATAAGATTCTTCTGAGAATCGGCCCTTTGTCGAAAATGCATACAGAATATACCAATGTACTGCGAAACCTGTTGGTTTCAAAAAGTATCACCACATTCAAAGAACATTATGTACAAATTGGTATGGCTCTTGAAAAACTATCAAGAGGAACAGACAACAACATGTTAAAATAAAACCATTTTTTATTGAAAAAAGGTTATCTTATTTTTGCCCTGAAGAAAATCCTGGCTACGCCATTGACTGATATACAGTTGGTTGCTTAAGACAATCATTGTTTTCTTGCACTCAGCTCCCATAACATTCCTCTTTTCTTATTGCCCTTGCCCTCATAGTTTCATCAATTCTGCATTCAGTCATTTTTTCATTCATATCTCCATTTTCTTCTTAATATGAGTTATTCTCACTTTAGTTTGGGGGTTTTGATGAAAGTTTTTGTGGTTGCAGAAGAAGTGGAGCAATGAAAAAAACTAACAACATTAGTGTGAATGGGCCTTAGTTTTGCTGCTAAAAATATTGAACATCAGTAATCAGAGTATAGGCAACCCCACAATGCAGTTCCAGCTGAATTGCTGGGTAGAGTACCCTATGTTTGCATGTTTATCTTCATCTACATCCATTTTCTTTCTCTGTATATTTCCTTGCTACCTATAGATGGATGTGAAGACAACATTTTTATTCCTTTAACTAATTTTGGATAACATTATATCTAACAAACAAATCTCAATGATGGAGAGATTCCCTAAGAATATCCTGTAAAAATGGAAACCCAGAAAATGGTTCCTTGCCTAAGTGATTTCCCTGATTTGCATTAGAATTTGTTAATAGCACACATTTAAAACTTAAGAATAGTATTAAAAAATCATTTGGGTATGCCTAAAAATCTGTCTATACCTAATTAGCCAGAATTAGGTATAGAAAGACACTCTTGGGTTAGGAAGTCACTCTGCATCTTAAGATAGGGGAAAAAAGTGGAGGAGATGGGGGCCTTTTGAGGGGCAATTCCCACTGTGCTTTTTCCTGCTCAGGAAATGCAGCCTCCACTATTTTATATCTTGGACTAGATCCATCTGTGCAGAGAGAAGATGTTGTATGTATAGAACTTTGCTGTGTTGCAACATTAGCATAAAAATATAAAGTTAGTCAAAATCATTTGAACTTTTTTCCTTATTGAATGAAAGTAATGCCGGAAATACCATTGTAATTTATTTTAGGTTAATTAACCTTCGGGTAGTCGCACGGGGTAGATTTCTACCCCATTATTAAGACATGCCATAACATCAGAAATAATGTTAATTTTACCATCAATTATTTTATTAGTATTGTTCATAATGAATATGAACGGCAGTATGGTATTTATCAGCAATAACTTTTATTTTTAAACAATAGATAGAAAGTTGTTACTTCGAAAAATATCAGGGTAAGGAGATACATAATGCGTATTTTTGGTTATCAAACTTTTAATTTCAGATTAAAGCAAATAAAAAATATATAAATTGTTCTATCATTCTAGTATGATTTAGAAATTTTGAAATAATCAGATTATATCAAAAGAAATATTACGACACATAAGGTTTTACTTATGTTAGTCTGAAATAAATAATAATAGTAAATAAAGTAATTTGGAATAATGTGTCCATATCTACTTCTAGCTCTTTTTTTGGGGGCAACTTTCACAAATTTTCCTTAAATGTTTTAAACAAGTCCAACTTTCACAAATCGTACAAACATTTGATGTTTTGACATCATTATTCCTGGGACATTTAGCAAATCTTCTAGATTTCCCTTTCTTTGGTTTTGTTATTGTTTCTGTAGATGTTGATGGCCCCGCAATTGCTTCTACCTTTCTTTTTAGCTCTCATGGAATCATTTTTATTCCTAACCGTTTTGTTATGAATGGTCTGGTTAGCTGTAGCGATCGTTCTCGCAGGAAGCTTCCTTAGAGTCTTCTCATTCGATTTTCTTTATTTACGTCATTGAAAACAATAACGGAATTAATACCTGCTGTATTTCGCAAATGAAAAAATATTGCCATATTAAAATAAGGCCATCTTCTTGTATTTCTTGCCCCCTTTCATGTAATTGTGATATGTAATTATTTCTGGCTTCTTTTCACTTCCCGTTGCTTCGTCTATGCTGGTGTTCCCATCCCAGTGTTTGCGTGACAATGTTGCAGGCAGGATTTCTTACTTTTCGGTGTGGTTTCTCTTTTCTCCAAATTGTGGTATCTTTCCCTCACCAAATATTTTCATCGATTTCTTGAAGATCTTTGATCTCTGTGTCGGAAATTTCTTGCTCCGTTTCGGTATCATTCATTTACCATTTATTTATATTTCGGCTCCGATTCATTGGAGGCATCACTAGAAGATTCTGACTCCTTCACTCAGTAGTTTTCGTTGGACGACTTGTCCAAAAGGAGACCTAATAAATGTGTATCCTCTTCTCTACTCGACATATATTTTTATTGGAAAATAGGTGTTGGAACTTCAGAAATAATTTCATTTTCAATATTTACTTCATGCACTCAACGATAGGGGAAGACTGAGCCTATGAATAAGAAAGTTGATTTTACTCACCTCAATAAATGTAGTTGACGGCTGTGATTGAATAGTTCCAAGTCGAATTAAGGTGTGAGTAATTCAGCAAATGCTCCAATAAAGCAGTTTTTTATAAAAGAGCAATATCCCAAAGTATGCAATCTAAATCAAAATGCCTGATTCCAAAAAATGTACATGGGATCCTGGTGCTGCCTCAGCCCGGCTCCGTTCAAGAAAAAGCATGCTCACCAGAAAACGTTTGGCTTAAAACTAAAAATTTCTGCGTAAAAATCTTTCTTACACGTGTCCCTACAGCTACTGAAAAGCGGGGCAATAAAAACAAAAAGGATCGGTTACCACCATAAAATCGGTCGTGTGGGGTAGAAATCTACCCCGTGCGACTAACAGAGGGTTAATAACATAACCGCAGAAAAAACAAAAATACTACCATTCAAAGAAAATCTTGATTTTATTCCAGTTTTGTTTGAACGGGTGCCTTCTGTACTTTAGGAAACAAAAAATTTTTCACAACAAATTCTGCTTCAAATCATTTTCTTTCTGTTCGTATTATTAATTTGGCAGACAAACGTTTTTGAGACAAATATTCAACAGAAATTATTAGAGGTCAAGAATTTTTGAGAAAATTTATCGAAGTAAGTAGTCGCCAGCTATCTTTCGTCTTATTTGCTCTGGAAGAAACTTCAAGCAGGAAAATTTTGGAGAAAATAGTGAATTTATTTTCTGTGCTAATACAAAACCACATAGTTTATAAATAACATAAGAAAACAAATTTAATTCCGTTTAATTATTCTATCGTAATACAGCTGTTGATCTGCTCAAGAATCAAGCTAGTTCATCAGACGAAGCTCGCTTCTTTGCTAATCGGGTTCTCACAGCAAGAGTGTCACCGATATGATAGGAGGAATCGCACCACCGTCACTGCTCGCTCGCCTCCAAAATACGTCTTGGACTGAAGACAATAAATTTTGGCCTGAGTTCTCTTGCGAAGATTCCTGACACCTTTGTTCCAGCTCACCCATTTTTTATTATTGTCTCTCGAGTTTGGAGTTGAATAAAAATTGAAACAGCGATTCCAATTAAATGCAAGTTCCACAAAATTGTAGAATGTTTCATCCTGTCTTCAAACCTTAGATTGTATTTTTTGTTTTTATCTAGTTTTTTATCTATACGAGGTAGAATGGAAAAATTGCCCATTTTTTGTGCTTTTTAATGTAATTCTCACTTTGAAATTTTATTTCTTAGATATTATGCATCTAATCTAAATGAAATTTTAGTATAACTTTTGAATGTTGATTCTTGGCTGAAATAAAAAGTTTAGATTACTTCCATTACAAAATAAAACGTTGTTATCGATTTTATAAAATAACCTTTCTTGTGAATGGATGGACATAAAAACGGGAACGGTCTCGTTATACACCTGTCAGTAGAAATTTTTGCAAGTTTTAACCAAGTCAACTCCAATTTAGCGATTTATATTTAATTCTTGTAAATAATCCCAATACTTACATTCCAAGAGGTAAAGATGATTTTTTTGTGATCAAGTAAAAATAAAATTCCAACACAAAATGTTTTCTAAGTTAATTTCCTATTTTACAAAATGTGACTTTTCATAGTGACACGACAATGATGGGTTTTAAGCACTAGAATAGAATTTAAAAATCTATTTGGTGGGGACTATTTATGAGTAATATTTTGATATTTTCAAAAAATTGTATAATTGTGTTGTTCATGAGGATTACTTCCTGCACACATATTTCCTATCTAAGTGTAAGTGCAGGGGTGGCATTTGATAGAGCTCAATTTTGATGACATTCTGGTATATTTTGTTAAAGTTTACCTGACCCAATGAACTGAAATCATCTACCTAATACAAGAATAATAAAGTTTCTTAAATTTCCTGCCTTAACCATTAGACACTCAAGGTGCCGATATATCGGCTTTCGGTTTTTGCCCTAAAACGCTAATGGTTTAATCCTGTGTAAAAATGTTTATTTATCTTGTTTTGAGTTAGTTTTAATTCTATTGAGGAGATTATATAAATGTTTATCACTCCTGTTGGAATGGTATTTCTTTTACTGTATTTAGTTATTTATGTAAACAAAAGACTTTGTCTCCACACGGCTGACTCTACTGCTACGCAGCAACTCATCATCCCATTTGTTTTTCAATTTTTTCTACATTGCATTTTTGGCTACATTTTGCTTCCAAACAGAAAAAATAGGAGAAAGAAAATGTCCGTGCACTTTGAGTTACTGTTGGATCAGAAATGTATAAACCTTGAATACTACACATTTCCTGACGAAGATCATCGGTTGTATATAGACATATTATACATCGTTCGAAAGAGCAATTATTTCTCTTTAAAATGATATACTTGATTGATATACATGATTGATATACATGATTGATTTTAAAATGATATTCATGATGATGATATAGCAGGAGAACCTGCCTTATCAGAGTCTGTGTGATTTATGGAAAAGTAATGCAAATTCATGAATCAGCCATCTCTCTCTGTATCACAGGAATAGCAACTTTTAAGTAAATGTGTGGAATAAAGTCCTGGAGCATGTTCTCCATTTTTTTTTTAGATATGATCTTAATTCATTGGATAAGCTACGGAATCAAAAAACATTGCACTTTACAAATTTTATTATCTATGCAGTTGAAATTTTTACTATCATCTAAAACTATTTAGAAAAAATTATCTAGAATAGATTTTTCTGAACGAATTAGGAGGACAGTTACAAAATGTCAGCCTTTCACATAATCTTTGAATTTAGTATTAACTTTGATGACATTGGAGTGTCAATGTAATAAACGTGTTTTCTTCGGATTCCTTTAATTTTATGATTATTGCTTTTACAAAGACGTATGTTTTTCTACTTTCTACGTTCTATCTCACAAACCACCTTAAAAAGTTCTGAAATATGCCGAAAACAATTCTGATGACAGTGGCTATAAATACAAATTTTTCAGTTAATTTTGAATGTATACAAAACCGTCTATATTGTTTATATTTCAATAAAAACGTAGAAAATATTAAATAAAAATCTTTTTCCTAGAGCCTCCTTAACTATAAAACCAAAAGAGCCTCGCCCAGCCTATCTGCCGCTGGGTGCCAACATAACTTTCCACCTCTTAAAATTAAATACCATAACCATACATTTGGTGATTTGCTGGTAAAAATTCTTCCGTAAGGCTTTGAGGAACATGTGTTTTATGACTTCGTTTCCCAGCTTACACCAGTCACTAAACATCAGAAACAATTAGTCATGCATACTTCATATGTTGACATATTAAGTTATCATTAGGAGCTAATAGGTCAAGTTGCTTTTGAATATCATTACCCTAGCAGCAACAGTCTCCGGAAGTGTGAATAAAACACACAAAGTTATTTGAAAATTAGAAAATACTCCTATCAAGATGATCCTCGTGAGGATATATTCCAAAACCTGGAAAGGATTTATTCTTGGTGCTGGAATATTTTTAGCAGATACCAATGCTTTGATTACATCCACTGCACAAATTTTCCTTTCTCATCTTAAGTTATCCGTAATTCTTTCCTCTAAATGTTTGTCAATCTTCATTTTCACATGATAATCTCTCCTAGATAGGCCTTGTGCATCACAGAGCAGCAAATGGTGTTGTCGTAATAGCAGTTGATCACCAATTTAAGTTGTATTGGTTACAAGCAAATCCACACTCCACTGCTCTCCACACTCCTCTTTGTCACTCTACATCAATCATGACACATTTGTAAAGCAAGTAATAGAGGAATGAAGGTAGCGATATTGTCGCGAGGGCTTCAAGATTGGGATTGACTTGTTTAGAGATTAATAGAAATTTAGTAGCGAGAAGAAATTTACAGCCGTAAATAAATACAAGGCACAATTTCAGCAAACGAAAGTGTAGGAGGTCTTTTAATTCAGATGTTTTGAAATCCAAGAAGTAATGACAATACCTGAGTTCCTCGTCGCCCAGTAGCTTACCTTGAGCAGGAGCAACGAGCTATTCTAAAACCATAACCCCATCTGCAAAGATCTTTCTGTGATTACTTTTTGAAGGGAAAAAACAAACAATTCGAAACAGCTTAACAATCTTCACTCATCTTCTCTATTTTCTCATCCAATATATATTTTTTCCTGCATAAAACTGCCTTCAGAGAAACTACTTATTTGTCAAATTTAGGTAATATCTCAGTCAGAAATGCTACAAATTCAGATTAACTCATTTATGGTTCTACAGTGTTACAAAACCGAGAGGCGATTTATTATAGACGCTAATAGCAATGAATGTTTAGGATTAGCAAAAAA
>KZ309306.1:130233-151916 GCA_000376725.2 Ladona fulva | reverse complement strand
GTATATGCTTTACTGAAGATGGAATTGCAAAACTCTTACGTAATATTAAGCCAAACAAATCGCCAGGTCCAGAGGGTATTCCGGCTAGAGTATTGAAAGAAATGGCAGAAAGCGTCGCCCCTTATCTCAAAATTATATTTACCAAGTCCATGTACGAAGGTAGAGTCCTAATAGATTGGAAGTCAGTGAATGTTAAAAGTGGATTAAGGGAGAAGGAAATTATAGGCATATCTCATTAACTTTGCTCTCTGGAAAAGTAATGGAGCACGTCATTGTTAGCTCACTTATGAAGTTCTTAGATAGCAATCGTTTCCTCAGTAAGAACCAACACGGATTTAGAAAGAACGGATCATGCAAAACTCAACTAGTTCTATTCGTCCATGATATCTTAAAGTCTGTCGAAAGTAGAAAGCAAGTGGATGCTATTTTCCTTGACTTCAAGTAAACTTTCGACAGGGTCCCCTACTACAAATTCGTTTACAAACTAAAATTAGCAGTTATCAATAAGGAAATAATTGAATGGATCAAGGATTTTCTACATGAGAAAGAATAGCAAGTAGTACTTGATGGCATTAGTTCGGATAAATTCAGTCACTTCAGGCATACCTCAAGGCAGCATAATCGAACCTCTACTCTTCCTCATTTATATCAATGACCTAAGCGATGAGATCGATAGCAATGTGAGGATATTTGCGGATGATTCGGTAATATATAGAAAAATATCAAGTGACGAAGATAGTGCTTCACTCTCAAACAACTTAGCTCGTATACAAATGTGGTGCAAAAAATGGCAACTAGATCTTAATGTAGATAAATGCTTTGTTGTAAGAGCATATTCAAAGCATAGTAGGTAAGGCGAATATGATGCAAAGTTTATCCAGTAGAATTCTGAGAGGGATCTCATCGAGTGTAAAAGAAATAGCGTACTTTTCCCTGATTCATCCTCTCCTTGAGTATAGCTGTGCGATTTGGGATCCTCACGAAGTAGGATTAACATCCCATCTTCAGATGGTTCAACGTAGGGCAGCTAAGTTTGTTAAGGGAGATTTTAGATTTGACAGCAGTGTTTCGGCATGATATATCATTCTATATAGAATCCCTCGGATGGAACTCGCTTATTGATAGAAGACTTGAATACCGTAGGAAGCTTTTCGATAAGTTTGTCACTACGGATCTCGGGGAGGAGATAGTTGATTTTCTCATCCCAGCTATACTAGAGCCGCTGGATCTTGATCTGTGCTCCGCCCATTGTACCCTTGTCGATGAAGAAGCGATAAAATAGCGAATGAGTCATATAAGAAAAATATTAACTGTGAATAGTTGCGGAAAATTAACATTTCAATCCCTTAAATAGGAACTCCTAAATCGTCACCAGCAACAGCAGTTATAGTCAAAAGTCCCGCCTCATTCAGTTGCATAAAAGAAATATTTCTGTTGATAAATGATGAATATTATAGCAGGCAGTTCAGCCATAGAAAACGGGAATGGAACGCCTCATACAACACCACAGAAAAGTATATTTACTTCGACATATTTTGCAAGCGAGCTAACATCTTCAGGCAAAGTTATATTTAATGTGGTTGCATGGAATACAAGACTTTAAAGTTCCAGGTTTCAATCTCATCCAAAAATATCGTTTTTCATTTATTTACAGTGCGTATATATGCAAAGAGAAGAGGTGAGGGTTTGGTGAGAATGGTCAGGGTGTAAGGAATTGGGGTTGGAAAAAATATTTAGGAGTTCCTTTATGTCTCAATGTTAGGGAAACAAACTATCTCCATTCCTTGTAAGAAATTCAGACGGCGACTTTGATATTCCCGATGAATACTCCTCAGCTGGAAGGTACTGCTATACCCATACTACAACAGGTGAAAGGAAAATTTGGGTATGGGATACCCCCTCCTGAGAGGGAAGTCACTATTGTATTCAGGGAATGTTAACCTCAGATTTCTTCCGATGCGCATCCTTTGCATTGCAGACAAGAATTCGTGGACCCCACTGCAGCCCATTGTTTCCCCTCTGTCTAAAGAAATTCCCTATAGTCTTTGGGTGTAAAAGGGTTTGGAAAACCCAGCCTTAATGTTTTCTGGGAATGCATTCCCCAATCTGCATAGAACTTCCCCTAGGAACGGTCTTCCCCTCGAAACCTTTGGTTTTTCCGGAGTTAAAATATTAGGGGTGGTGACCTGTTCCACCCGCTCTTTCCTCTTTTTCGTTGTATATTGTCTATTAAATTATTGCTTGTTTTATCTCAATTGTGTTGAAATGGCAATGATAAGGTGGCGAACGTAACACTCTGTGGCCATTAATTTCTGCAAGTTCATCAATGTAGTATAGTTTTGATACGTCTTTATACTTTGTTATGTACTCCATCAATTCTGCCTTGGTCATGTGTTCCTCTACTACGACACCTTTCCCTCTCAACCACTTAAAAATCACTTCTTTACGACTTGCTTACGTCGGGGCCCTATTTATATGAACAGAGTGTTAGGAAGCATTGTCCATAACGATGACAGAATTCTTCTCAAGGTTGGGAATAAGTTCTATCAATTACTTTCTCAATTGGTAAAAGAGGCTCATTATTCTTTTTCTCCTCCACAAAATAGTCTGAGATTGAAAACCATCTCTCGGGCTTGACTACCAAGAATGCGTTTACGCTTTGATTCTCCCTATCCCTTTGACACTCTCCCGATCGCACATCTTACCCTAATGAATTAAACAGAGTTGAAATCGATGTAAAACAAACCTACAAATAACGTAGTGGAATATAAAGTGTCAATTTGGGATACGAAGCGAAATTTAAATTGTAAATTTAAGTTACAGAATCTAAATGACCATAGAAATATCTAAATCTAACACAAATAAAGCGAAACTAAAGTAAAATATAAGCTAAATGAATATATGTAAAAATTAGTGTATGCCAACGCAAAAAGGATGACTTAAATCTACTATATAAAAGAATAAATAAAATTTCAAGTAAAGAAAACAAAAAACTACAAGTTAAATCACTTTACACAATAAAGACAAAAATCTGTAAATAACTATGAAATATAAGTGATAAAAGGAATAAAATCTAGGACTAAAAACCGACCTAAACTATAAAGTGAAAAATTTACCAAGATATTACAAAGAACGAAAATTGGAGCGAAATGAGCTTCCAAGCAGCCACGACCAACAGAGAGTTTGAGAGAGAGAGATCAACTGGCTGCTAGAACTGCAACGCTGTACGGATTTTCAGGCTTCCCACCCAAAATCGGGACTGTTGGCTACGGCTCCCCAACCCCTAAAACACCTCGTGGGCGGGGCACAGATCAAGATCCAGCGGCTCTAGTATAGTAATGCACGTAGTCTTCGAAAGAAAACGAAAAAGCAATACAGGGAAATAGTCGCCAGGACGGATAGATATTTTTGGTCATTTTTCCCGCAAAGTATCAGAGAAGCTAATAGCTATCCAGGGTAGTTAGGGATATAGGTGTTTTACACCCCCTGCCACGCGCCATTGGCGGTTTGCAGGGCTTAAATGTAAATGTAGTAAATTTCTTCGAAAGGAAACAATTGCATCAGAACCACCTGTACAAAATTAGTGGAACAAATTTAAATGTAATCAACTCAGTAGAATATCTTAGAATCACCCTTACCAATAATTTAAACTGGAGCACACATATTCAAAAAATATGCAGTAAAGCAACTAGAAAGCTCGGTTTTATAAAGCGTATCATAGGTAGATGCGATGAAAAAGTTAGAGAGCGATGTTATTTCATGTTAGTTAGGCTCTATCTGGAATATGCGGTGAGTATATGGGACCCAGTGGATGAAACGAATGCTCGTGAACTCGAAAAAGTGCAGCGTAAGGTGATACGTTTTGTTAAAAAGTGCTACAATAGAGAAGAAAGTGTAACACAAATGCTCTCAGATGCAGGTTGAGAATCCTTGAAAGAATAGAGATTAGAAGCTAGGCTGCGATTGTTAGATAAATTCAGAGGAAATACATTTTCAGAAGACATAATTGGTATTATGCGATCCCCCTGCTACTTTGGCCAATCCGACAGTGAGCGTAAAATAAGAGAAATAGATGCGAGAACAAGTTGTTTTAGCGACTCATTTTTTCCGCGATAACAATAAATTAAAGAGGTAATTCTACTCTTGGTGTTTACACCCCCTGCCACACGCCGGAAGGCGGCTTGCAGGGTATTTATGTAGATGTAGTTGTAATTCCAACAAAATGACCTATGGGGGGAGATATTTTCACATTTTTTCCAACAATATTCTCCAAAATAATGCGGAAATTCTATTATCTTTTGAATAATTTAGTTTGTTAAAGTACTAATTATTTTCCAACTACTTTCAATTCTTTTTGATTTTTATATTTTATCTTAAAGCTAACATCAGAGTTGTGAAAATTAAGGGTTTTTCAGACATGCCTCACACCTGTTATTCAAAGATTGAGAGTATAGTTGGATAAGATAAGTCTTATGAAATTAATGAATGTCTGTGTGCTTCAACCTGTCATTTTACTTTCTTGTCCAAAAACAGATGGCAAAGCTGAGAATATTTAGTGTGTCTTTCCTTTCTTTTACTTCCTGATATCAATCAATTTAATTCCTTTTTCCCCTTGCATAATCTATCATCTTTTGCCTTGGTCGTTCCTTCTGTTTTCCCTTGATATCGAGTAGACTATTACAAATATTCCGATTCTTCAGTAAAAGATTTAAAATTGTAAAACATTAATAATTTCATTGAGTTAGATAATAAATCTTTCCTTTCATAGAAACCAAGGAGTCTGCAAGGTATTAAGGAGTGGAGTTTGACTCAAAGCTCACTTTATGGCATCAAATCAAGAAGTTCTCAGACAAAGCGGCAGCAACAACAGTGTCATTGAGCAGACTTATGGCGAATGTTGGAGGTCCAAAACAGTGCAAAAGGAAGCTGTTGATGGCTGATGGTGATGGAATCACAACTTCCGTACAGAGCGGAAATATGGGACAGTGCCCTAAACACTGCAAAATATAGAAACCGCATCACTGTGGTACAGAGAAGAGGAGCTCTCAGAGTGGCTTGCTCATATTGAACTGTTTCTGAAGCGGCCGTGCTGGTGATTGCTGGGACGATACCAATCGACCTGCTAGCAAAGGAGTGCAAGCGTATCTATGACACGAGACCTAGAGCAGGGAAAGAACAGGTAGCGAGAAAGGAAAGTAAATGCACAATGGAAGAATGGCAACACAGGTAGGACCAGGAGAAGAAGGGCATATGGACTCATCAATTGATAAAGCAGTTGACCCCATGGGTAGAAAGAGCAATAGGCAAAGTAAATTTTTACGTTACCCAATTCCTGAGTGGACATGGGTACTTCAGAGACTACCTATACAAAATGGGCAAGGTATCAACTTCCAACTGCACCCTTTGTGGGGCCCAAAAAGACGATTCAGAACACACAGTGTTCCATTGCACCAATTGGAGACGCCAACGGGCAGCAGTAGAAGGTATCACCGGTCAACTTACGACCGAAAATATAATTGATAGTGTGATCAAAAATAGAGAAAAATGGGACGCAGTTCATAGAGTCAGTCCTGCAAGATAAAAAAGAGAATGGATGTCTGAAGAACCGAAGAGAAGAGTATAAGTGAAGAGGAAAGTTAACCAACTAGGAAATAAGAAGTAATGCGCAAGTGGTGCCAGTGTGACGTCTAAGATGAAGAAAGGGTGGGGTTTAGTGGGTATTCTCAAATGCACATATGGACCAAATTTGGGTGACAAATCTGTGATTCATATCATTAAACTATTGTATTCTATAAAATATACCCTTTAATAGTGCTTTCATTCACAGACACAATATTCATGACATTCCATCATTAGAAAAATTGAAAATATATTCATTATTGCATATTGATCATTCAATCAAATAAACTATATAAATTAACAAATTTCCTACATCTGCATTTGGTATTTGACTTAATGTGCCTTAAAAGTAAAGAATCAAAACTCTAGAAACTGCATGAATAAGTAATGACGTTAACATTCATTTTAGAAATGCATGCCACAATTATAAATGCAAAATAACTTCAGATTACTTCTGTCTTTCAGGTCATCAACATAAGTAGGCAAAATATTTGTAATCGAAAAAAATTACCAAGTTTCTTTTTCAGTTGGAAGTACCTCACTCAAACATTAATGCAGAGATCTCATCTGTGTGAACCATTATTTTGATGACTTCTGTAATCATCTGAAACCTCTCATTGAAGGCAACATTGAGTCACTTATTCAAATCACTTAAGAATCCAACTTTCACTTTTGCTCAAGGCCCTTCGGCAGGTGCCACTTGATTCACATGATCATATTCAGTTCCTGGAGCAGCTTCCCTTATGTCACTGTTTACTGTTGCCATGTTGCGCCTGACGTCATCAAGGGCAGCAGACAATCCTGCCTTCACCAGGTTGAACTCAGTAGTCACTAGAGAGAGTCTGCCCAGAAGATAATTCAGATTGCCTTCAACTTCACCAACTCTGTCTCCAATTTCGCCAACCCTTCCTTGGACCTTTCCCATGGATTTCAGACTTCCATTCACATAATGCTCCGTTTGCTCCTGAACATGAGACAGAAATAGTATTTTAATCACAAGAAATGAATCCCAAAAATTAAGAATAGATATCATAAGTCCTTCTGTCAACCGTAAGGAGTGGAAAATTTTGATTTGAGTAATTGATGTAAAATAATTCAAATTCTGGCATCCACGATTTCTAAGCTGCTAATTAGCTCTTACCTGCAGCTTGTCTAACATTCCAACTGACTGAGTCAGCTGCTGGTACATGATTCCAATTTGCCTCCACACTCGGCTGATTTCACTCTCAACCCTCTGAGATAGAGTCTCCATGGCTCCAGTTTGATTCACTAAAACTGAAGCTGCTAGATTGTCCAAGCGAGATGTTATTGTTGACTCAATGATAGCTGACTTGGATTTAATTTCTTCACTAAGTTCACCTTGAAAGAGAGATTTGTAACCCATTTCATTGGTAGTATTGAAACACAATTAACAAAACGCTTCTCAATATAGATAAAAAGATGCATACAACTGAAGGAATTAGAATCTTAAACACTTCTGGATAGCCAAGTAGGCTGTGCATTTGCCTACAGTAGAAGTGGTTAGTGATTTGATTTTGTGTAAGCCCACATCTGTAAAATCACCTTAGTTTTCAAAGTACTTTTAACAATACTTCTACCATTAGAATCTTATTTTCTTCACTTTTTGGTTGTATCTACATAAATGTACAGAATTGATGTGTTATAAATGGAATTCCATAAGTTAACAGCATTAAGAGTATAGAAAATACATGTAAGAAGGATGCATGATCAAAAAAAGCAGAAATTTTAAATTTCCGTATAATATAATGTAATATAATTTCTGTATAAATCAAATTGTCAAAATTTTTTTTCTGTCTATTGATACAAATGTCCCAAATGTAAACTGTTAAGGGCAGCCATTTAAAAGCTTAGCCTATCGTTGGCCATCAAAAATGTTACACGAGTTTAACTGTGATCAGCTATATTTTACTTGCAGCAAAGTGTGTTTACAGTGGCACAAACATTTTCAAGAGGGTTGTGAAGATACTGAAGATGACGAGTGCCCTGGATATCCCAGCACATTGACAACCAATGATAACGTCTAAAAGGTAAAGAAAATTACTATGGATGATCATTGAATCACTATCAGAGACGTTGCTGATGAGATTGACATATCATTTGGCTCATGCCATGCAGTTTTTACGGATGTTTTGGGCATGAAATGGGTGGTAGCAAAATTTGTCCCAAAATTGTTGAATTTTGTCTGAAAGCAGCACCAAATGAACATTGTTCAAGGGTTGCTGAATGAAATCAGTGATGATCCAGAACTGGATCTGTACCAAATTTTTGGGAAGTAATGAAAGTTTTCTTTGCAGTGTTTTTCAAAATAAGTCATGAATAAGTTGGAGAGGAGTGGTGATAGACAATTCCCCATTACGGTCCCGTTAGTTTGTTTGTAAAAGTTTCCTTCAATTTGGAAGAAGTTTTGGTTCAGGCATTTGGGTAAGAGAATGTATTCTTTTATTTGTGAAGGGGAGAGGTTTTTTTCTGATAATCTACAGGTACAGATACGTTGATGACATATATGCCATATTCAACGCATTGAAGAGTACTGCTGATGATTTCTTAAAATACTGAACAGCCAGTTCAACACCATCAAATTCACTTGCAAAGAGGAACAAATGGCATGTTACCATTTTTAGATTTGAAAATTACTAGAACAATAAACAAACTGAAATTTAGCATATACTGCAAACCTACACACACAGACATGTACATCCCCAAAGATTCAAATCACCACATAACACACAAATTAGCCCCCTTCCACTCCATGATAAACAGACTATTAAAGTTACCACTATCACATAAAGAATTCAAGAAAGAATTATCCCACATCAAAAAATGTTGCGCAACAAAATGGATACGACAAATCCATGGTTAATAACATTCTGAAGAAACACAGACATAAACTCAAAGTGAAACGACATCCCTAATCTCAACTCAAAACAAAAAACATAACTTCATAAAATTACCCTATACACCAGGGACAGGCGACAAATTGAAGAATGTTTTCTCAAAATTTGACCTAACCCTAGAGTTGTCTACAACAACTAACTATCTAACCTCCTCAATGCAATCTAACAATCTGAAAGACAACACCCCATCAATACATATATCAGGAGTCTATGAAATATCATGCCAAGACTGAGATAAAGTCTACATCAGGCAAAGTAAACGAAAATTAGAAACCAGATTTAAAGAACACTTAGCTCACTTCAGAATCA
Organism: Ladona fulva; assembly: GCA_000376725.2. Taxonomy (NCBI): domain Eukaryota; kingdom Metazoa; phylum Arthropoda; class Insecta; order Odonata; family Libellulidae; genus Ladona; species Ladona fulva. The sequence continues at coordinate 143,073 of KZ309306.1, read as the reverse complement.
ACTAGATTAACAAATCAAGAAACAGAATTTATATAGAAAACCTTAAGTTAAAGACTTCCGTACAAAAAAATCCAAGCTAGATGTTTATGAAAGTATTCTCATTCACCAAAACAGAAGCTGGCTAATGAATAATGACTTAGGCCTGATACTGAACTCCCTTCTATATACACCCCTCGACCACCCTCAGAGAGGAAGGAAAGAACTCTCACCCTCCTTCCAGATGTCATAACAAAAAAACCCAACCACTTATCCACCCCATACCTTCACACAAGATAAAAGGCTTGACAGCCCTGCAAAATGAAAGAACCCTCACTCTCTTTTCAGATGTCACAAAAACCCTACCCACACCTCTGCCACCCACACTTAATTCCCCCTCACACCTTCAGAAAAGATAAAAGACCAAGCACTCACCTCTCCTATTCGCTTCCTTTGTGGAGACCCCCTGAAGATGGAGGCTTTGTCTCTGAATTGATCATTGGGACTACCCAGAAATCTGTAATCCGGAGCTTCCTGTTTGTCTCTTAGTGTGAGTTCCACTTGCCAAAATATGCCTTACGGAGTGTTTTTGAACCCCTAATTCATTAACAGCTGTGTTCCAACTTTATTTTTCTTACAACATTTCCAATAACCTCTTGAGTCATGCAGTATACATGAATTGCTGCTTACAATTGCCTCAGAATTTAAAATAACAGCAACCCTTATTTATATATGGATCCCCTTGATTGGCTGATCGACTGCTCAGTTGACTCTCCTTATGAATTTTCCATCAAATAAAATATCAACAATTAAGTATTTATAACAATTTTATGTTGTTGAGTCATTGGTATTTTAAATTTGCTGTGTAATTGTTCTACTTATAGTAAAGATTCTAAGATTCACACAATGAATATAACTGCATTTAATAAAACCTTAATTATAATTACATTTTATGTTGCTGTCCATGATTGTTTGGATACTAAGGGAATCTATTCAAGGTTGAAAAGAAAGATCAACTAATTCTATTAACATTTACTTCTATTTACTAAGTGAACTACTTTTACTATTTACATCAACTAAAACTATTTGCAAATTTGTTTATTATCTCACTGAATACCTTAAATATATTCCTTAGTTCACAAGACCATCCATAAATATATAAATAGAAATCTATAAGAAATAGGTAATGTTGCTTTAAGTGAAATTTGGTAGCTAAAGATGCTAAAACAATATAAAAGAAATGTTAATCCATCACCCTTTTTGAAGAATTAATTTTTTAGCCAGCGCTCCTGAGAAAGCAATATATATGGCAATATGCATGGCAATAACCCAGTTCTCCTTTCTTAACGACCTTGCAAAAACTGGATTTTTACACAAAAAATAATTCTAATAAATTTGGGGACTGGGGAATGCATTTACCCCCCTCTATTTTGTCTACTCAGTTCTTCCAAAATATCATATTGGTTTCCATGTGGTGTATTCTCTCAAAAAGTATTTTTGGTCTCATATATTGATTGTTCCTTGCATTGGAGAGCTTAAAATAATGTTTTCATGGAACAATAATTAAACAATGTTAGTAATTCTTGAATCCTTTACCTATATAAATACCATGCCATTACTTTTTAGGAGCAAGAAGGGGTGAATAGGTCAATAGACAGTCAGTATAAGTGAGCATATTCTGTAAGTGTAAGTATAGACACAAAAAATTAATGTTGTATTAAATACTTCATAGCAAAAATTAATTCATTGAATCATTAATTTGTTAATTAAACAACATTTTGTGTATAAATATCATCAATAGTAGCAACATTCACTATGTGAAATTCCATTACTGGAAGAAATTAAACACTTCCAAAAATCCCACTAGCTTTAATAACAAACCTGATGATGACTTTAAGCACTAATGACATGGCAAAGTTTTCACACCAGAAGACATTGAGCGTTGAAAAATTAAATAGGAACAATAAAAACATAGAAGTTAAAAATGTACAACACAAAATTGAAGAACAAGCCACGGACATGAGATCACTGATTGGAATGTGGATCATAAATTGCACAAAGAAAAGACAACAATTCTAGATTTAAAGTTACTCACTTATTAATTAAAATAAAAATCACTGAGAGAGATGGAAGATATGGCTGGATAGTAAGAGGGTAGGGAGAGCAAGGGTATTTGTGTAAAAACTTTTCGAAAAATGGTAGAATAGTAGGGTATTTAAACATTCCCTTGTAAATAAGTTAGAATAGTGTAAAACACACTGTATTGTCACAATTAAGCAGCATTTCTGAAATTACTTGAAAAATGTTTCTCAGAATGAAATGCTTACATATTTGGAATTAGTCAAAACATTAGACTCACCAATGACTCTTGCAGCACTGTATTCAACTCTGCGACCAACATCCATCACTCCATCTGCTGCTTGAAGCATGACATGTTCCATGTCTGTCAGAGTCTTCAGCAATGGTTCTGGAGAAAGCTTTACCATCAGTTCAGCAATCTTCTGCTGTAAAGCTTCACTCATGTCACTGGTTCCTTTCTGAGATTCTTTACTAGAGCTCCAAATATCACTTTGCAAATCCTTTTTGTTTCCCTCACTGAGCTGAACAAGGGCCTGAATTTCATCCCTGACAGTTGCAATGTCCCTTAAGATGGCATCCACTTGCTCCTCACTTTCTGTCCTTTCTTCATTTGCCTTTGCCCATTTTGCCTCCAAATCAATGAGCTTGTGATGAGATGCATCAGTTTTCTTTTCAATCAATGCTTTTACTTCATTGTCAACTCTGTTTATCAATGATTCCAATTCCTTATAATGGGTTAGTGACTCATTACTAGCTTTCTCAATGAGAGAATTAACAGCATCAAAGTTATCTTTGGTCTTACGTAACAGGGTCTTCAGCTCTTCTGTTTCTTGTTCTTTCTGGTGGCCTAAATCAATTGAAAGAGCTTTACTGTAGAAACTCTGAGGGATTAAAATTGAACAAACAGAAGATTTTATCATCAATGATAAAATGCTGAGGTAACTGATGTAAGGCTAGATAGATAGAATATGAATTACAAGCAGAAGTTTGGAAGTACTTGATGTGAAATAAAAATTGGTGATCATGTTTCTTGCCAGTACAATTCCTTGTAGGAACAGTTGCTCACCTCATATCATAAATAACCAATATAATAGGATGGAATTTCTTTTTATGGAATATATTCCATTTTCTGGCAAGCAATTTGTTATTGATATAGTTGCTTGAAAGATTTTTGTTTAAGGGCACATGGTGAGAGTTACTTAGAGTAGAAGAATGTCAAAAGTATAACAAATCCTGAACCTGCTTTCAAATGCAGATGGAACAACAGCTCATAAATAGACAAAAGAACAATTCTCAGTGGAAAAATAGCTTCAACTAAGAACTAGGGTAAGGTAACATTACATCCTGCTACAGGACCTAGAAGAAAGATAAATTGATGTACCTTTTCCAATTTGTACTCCATCATCTCCCAAATGCTCCAGAATTTGTGTGGACTTATCGAGGTTCAAGGCCAAGCTTTCTTCAAATTTATCAACAAAGTCAGTTGATGTAGTCATCTCTTTCAGTTTTTCAGACACAGAGTTCTGCATTGCTACCATCATCTTCTCCATATTTTCAATTTTTGGCATAAATGATTGGGAGCATGACTGAGTTTCCAATGTTTCTTTGGCATTCCCAGCTGTGAAGTCGAGATTGGCCTCAATTCTGCTCAGACGATTTTCAAGCATCATTGAAAACGTTTCCACACTCTGGGCAACTTTCTGCAGCTGAATTCTCTCCCTCTCCTCTGCCTATGAAAATACATCATAATGCATTTCAAATGAAGAATTTTGCTTATTAAAAGCTGGTGCATTTTGGCAGGTTAGGATTATTATTACTCACTGATACAGTCATCATCTACTGTGAAAGCTACAAATTATGTGTAGGATTAAAGTCAATACATTTAAATTCATTGATTACTTGTATTATTAACAAACATTAATTAATGCTTAATGGTGGGTGGATACCTAATAGAAACTGAATCTTTCCAATTTCAAAAATACATGCTGGAAAAAAAGCCAATTCTCGGTGGAGTGAGGAATGGTATGGTCAGGTTGTCAATCAACTTTTTTAGGGAGGAAATTACTAGATAGCAATTTCACATTGCTAGTTGGAACAGGTAATTTCCAAACGCCTCAGCAATGGGCTTTATTCACTCAGTCTTTTCAATGAAGGGAAGTAATTAACATGGTGACCTTATTTTAAATTGCTTGAGGACTGAAGAGGAAAAGGGTTGAAAGTTGAGATGCATTATGTATTGCTCTCCAGATAAAAGTGTTGCACAACTTCTGTTGTAGAATGTTCTAAATGCTAAAAGAAAAACTGATATAGGTAGGAAGCTGAAAGAATGTTTGAGTCTATATGCTTTTTGCTAGGAATAGATTATTTCTTTTTGTAAAAGAAACTAATAATTTCCACAAAATTTGATATCCTTGTAACACCAACCATGCAGTTTCCCCTTTAAATTAATGATAAGTTAAAATAAAATTATGTAATATTCCAGGTTATTTTCTATTTCCATAAATTTCATTGAATTTGATTTAACTTGGATGTTGGCTTCTGCAGCATGATCTATATAAATGGTAAAATGACAGAAGGGAGACCCTTGGAATTTAAAATCTACTACTAATGCCAGTTATTTATCAATCAATGTATCTATGATCTTTCTAAACCAATTCTTTTAGTTGACTAAAATATGGAAATAAAGAGATGCACATTTAAATAATCATCTAAAGAATTGAACAGGTCAGACAAAATAAGTTAAGATTACGATAAGTTTTCTATTAATTTATGACAACAGCATCTTATCTGAAGTATAAGTTTGCCCAAACAGAACAGGTTCATCGAAATGAGAAAGAGAATGGTTGTACTTTTTCCACAATATATTTTTATTAAAAACAAACAATAAAAATATATTGTGGAAAAAGTACAACTATTCTCTTTCTCACCATGATTTATTTCCACAAATATTGCCAGCAACTGTGAGGTTCATCAAAGTAAGAGAAATCATACAACAAGAAATAAATTTGAAAAAAAACATCTTTAGAGCACTTTGCTTTATGAAAGTGTTTGGTTTTTAGTAATATTTGCTCCCATGCATTGTCAATCACCTCTTAAATTCACGTTGCAAATCTCTCAATAAGACTTTTTCATCATTTATTTTTCTATTAAAATTATTTTCATATACTCATGACCCAATCTCCCATTTGAAATCAGGAATTGATTTCTACCCAAAGCAGTTTGATATTGTCATTTTTAATTCGATAATTTTTTATCACTTTTATTTAGGATATTTTTTTCAAGAAAAGTGATACCTGAATGAGGAAGCGATCCAGCTCACGACTCTTTTCATCTGACTGTCTCTGCAGCAATGCCACGCGCTTATCGATGCTGATCAGAGCACGGCGCAGTGTCTCTCCCAGTTGCCTCTCACGTCCCTCGTGGCGCTCTAGTTTGTCACCATAGTTCCTTATAGAAGCATCAAGTATCATAAATGTCTCTCGTATGTCACTGACGCTGTAAGAATGAAAGATCAAGGTGTAAATTTTACGAAAAAGAGAATTGATATATCAAAAGGAAGACCGGCTATTCCTTGTTTTTGGATATGAAACCTCATTTCATGAATTAAATTTATGAATATATAGTTGAATATATAGTTGAATCTTGAATGGAACAGTATCCATTTTAGTACATTGCTCTGAATTAATGAATGTTGAACATTATTTTCATCATGACTGTCAAAAAGTAATGGAAAGTGATCTACATTTTCACTTAGGTATACATCTGCAGTGGAATAAACATATTAACTCATCAGTAAAAAATGTACAAAACTTTTATCTTAATTAGGAAATCCACTCATCCATTTTCTCAAAAAAAATTCATATTCATTCTTTCAATCACATTTAATTCATGGTCTTTGGATTTATGCTGCAGAGGTAAAAGTAATCTCATCTCTAAGAGAAGGTCAGAACTACAACCAACTCTCAAGCTAGAGAGCGTCTTAAACCTCTTTTTGTTGAATTAAAGATAATAACAGTTTAAAATCTAAGTATAAACTTTTTTACATCTTTGATCTGCAAAGAAAATCTACTTTCTTTCACCATGAGTGTGACACAAGAAGCAGCAATAAAATTAAAGTAGTTACCAACTTGTAAAAACACAGAATTCACATACAACCAACACATAAAATTACTGAATACGTTAACAGAAGGAACAGCCAATTTTTTACTGTTTATACGTATTTACTTTAATTTGCATTATGTTGTGACAATGAATTAAAGGTATTTCTTAGGTAAAATTTGCTTAGGGTAAATGTGGAAATGAACTCTTATAGACTCACAAACAACTACTTTTTGTGTTCCACTTATGCCATTGTGAATACATATTTATACTACTTATTGGAATTATTATCAGGAAATACTGCAAATATATTTTTATGGTAGTCTCAAAAACATTGAGGATGATTCAAGAGATACAGAAATTTAATATTCACCAAAAAAATAAGGAAAAGAATGTAAGATCCAATTATTACTTGGCTTCAATCAGTATTGAAATTCCTTAATATTTCTTCTCTTATTTTAAAGACAGTTGTAATTATATGAAGTCAAATTGTGTTGTTAGTTATAGTTCAAATGGCATTTAATGTATTTGTTAGAGTTGTAAGGAATTCAAAATTAGCACTCTCCATTGCCACTAGGTGGCAAAGTATGTTATGATGTTTGTTTGTTTTTCTTTTTGCCAAGAACGTGCAAGATAAGGACGTTCTCACTATGTATGCGGTACTCAATCTGTGGGCGGCTCTCACCGCTGTGGGAGGCTCGTGCTCTGTAGGAAGCTATTAAATTCAAAATTTATTTCACCCAAGACTACGTAGAAAATTATAGGAATTGCCAAATGTTACATATGTCATCACATAAAACACAAATCTAAAACAGTTCAAATACATCTAGATTTTTACAATTAAAAAAAGATTACAAATTTTCATTAAGATATTCCTGGACGCTATAGTAGGCCTTTTGAGTTAGCAGGTTTATGACACGTGATTTGAAGGACTTAATAGAAGAGCAGCCTTTGATATTCTCAGGAAGTTTGTTATAGATTTGGGAAATGGAGTGTTGTGGGGAAAGGGTGAGTGAGTTGTCATATAAATGGATATTGCTATTTTCACATGTATAGTGGTTGTGTATGCTGGAGTTGAAAGGGAAAAGATGTAGATTATTCTTTGCAAACATGAGGCAGGGTAGGATGTAAAGACAGGGAAGAGTTAAAAATTTTAAAAACTGAAAAAGTGGGTGTCCAGGTGTTCTGCTCAAAACATTGAGGAGTGCTTTACGAGGGTAAGGTGAAAATTTCTCGGTGTGACACAGAGATGGCGTTCCAATCAGTGAAAATGTATGATCCCTGCCTGGGTGCACAAGTCATTAGTTTGTAACACATGTTTCAACTTGTTCTCTCAAGTAGTTTGTTTACACATATTGTTGCAGTAGATGTCTTTCGTTTGTGTGAAAATATCCATCTACGGCCCTCTCAACTTCTTCATTGGAAGCGAAGTGCTTCCCAGAAAAAAATTTCTTCAAGTTTGGGAACAGATGGAAGTCTGAGGGTGCTAAATCAGGAGAATAGGCCAAACAAATCGAACCCCATATCCCGTAGTTTTCCCATCGATAACGCACTATTGTGAGCAGCTGTGTTGTCCTGATGAAAGATGATTATTTTCTTCTTCAAGCCAGGCCTCCCAATTTTGTCATCCAGCTGGTCAAGAAGGTTGGAGTAATATTTGCCTGTAATTGTTCTGCCTTTTTCAAGGTAGTCAATTAACAGGATCCCTTTTGCATCCCAAAACACAGTGGCCATGACCTTTCCGGCAGATGCGATTGACTTTGCTTTCTTTGATGCTGAACCACCGGCTTCCACCCACTGCTTCGACTGCTGTTTTGATTCTGGCGTGTAGTGGTGGACCCATATCTCATCCATGGTGACAAATCGCCGCACAAAATCGGTCGGTGCCCTCTTGAATCGGTCCAAACATTGCTGCGAAAATCACTTGCGCATTTGCTTTTGATCGGCATTCAGCAAATGCGGCACCCACCTTGCGCAGAGCTTTCGCATCCCCAATTCTTTGTGCAAGATGTTTCACACCCTTTCTTCTGATATCCCCACGGCCTCAGCTATCTCACTCACCTTCACTTGCCGATATCATGCACCTTTTCGATGGTTTCAGGTGTGGTTGCGGTTTATGAGCATCCTTCACGTGGGTCATCTTAGAGGGATGTGTGACCACGTTTAAATTCAGCTGCCCACTTTTTAACGGTTGACATTGAAGGAGCAGAGTCCCCGTACACTTTTGTGAACTTCGGATGAATTTCCTTAGGGGATAATCCATCTAAAACGAAGAATTTTATGACCGCATGATATTCAAGTTTATCCATTTTAATGAAAAACACGAAAGACATCTACTGCAACAATACGTGTAAACAAACTACTTGAGAGAACATTTTGAAACTTGTCTTATGAACTAATGAAATGTGTGCCCAGGCAGGAATCATACATTTTTGCTGATTGGAGCGCCATCTCTGTGCCAGGCCAAGAAATTTTCACCTCACCCTCATAATGGCCCTCTTCTGATCTGAGAAGGCTTTATTAGCTGCTGATGAGTTACCCCAGAATATGATTCCATAGGCCAAGTGAGGATAGATATTGTCATAGTAAACAGCAATGGGTGATTCATGAGACATGATAGTTTTTTTATCATTTAAAAGGAGGCTATTGTCATAGCACCATTTGGCCATTGACTCTATTGAACGGCTTGCATTAAAATATAGGTCATCGATATTTTTAGGGCGGTTAATAGTGGAAGTATCATCTATGTAAAGCAATCCCTAACAGTATTCATACCTGAATTCTCATTTCTTCAAACAAAATTATGCTCTAATTTGACTCAAAATGACATCCTCTATTTCTGCACAGATATAAAATTACTTTACACACCTAAATTATGTAGTCAAACTTTAAGTACAAAATTTTAATGAAAAGGGTGTTAACTTGTAACCAAAAAAGTTAATTAATAGTAAACTAATTAAATGTTTTAAGTGTGAGTAAAACTTCTAGAACATGTTTTCGCAAATATAATTGATTGACAAACAGGAATGATCAAATTAAATTTTGTTTATATAAAACTTGCAAAAGATGTTGCATAAGGAAGAATGTAAATGGATAGTAGGATAAAATTTCACTGGCCAATGTACAAGATTGATCTGTACCTAGGTTTATAAGACACTCCATTTCACATTGACGTCTCACAACTTGAATCATGTGATTTAAGAAATTCTCAGGAATTGCAAATTTTTTATGTGAACTTACAGGCACATTTAGGAACCTTTTTTCTGGTCTGGTTCTGATAATAGAAAATGATTTATGGCTATCAATCCCATGGTTTTGATTATAATAACAGCCTTGTTACAATTGTGTAACTGTTAGATATTAAATTTTTCAATTCTATGGTGGCTAATGGTAAAATGATCACAGGCATTAATTATTTGATTTTTTTATAGATTGTAGCAAGTAAGATATTTAACACTGATAAATGAATGTTGACTACTAATATTTTCTCCAGAAGGTGACATGATCATTGGAACTTCATTGCATTTCTATTTAAGATATAATAATTCCCCTTCTGGAGATGATATTACTACTCATCATTTATGCATTTGTGTTGGCACTTTTGGCAATAATAAATAATCCTCTCAAAAGTATCTGTGATGATGGAATTTATTTAGAGGAAACAAATTTCTCCAAGCATATTGGAACACTGCGACATCTACTGGCGGCCGCTTAGACTTTAATGTTTTCCACAACCTCCGTCACTGAGCCTCCTGGATACTGAAATGATTTTAGTTCATTAATAGCGTCTCCTTTCAAACATTTTTCACCTATTAGTCATGGTAAATTTACCGTCATGGTCCACCAGTTTTTTTTCACCCACTTAAAATGCTCGTATTTTCACAATATTTGAACCACGTATGCAGTGAACCATGCGCATTTTTAAATATTTTTAGCTTATAATTTTCTTTGAAACTGCGGTAATGGCACTGATTTTAAGTGGACTAATACCGATATCTCCCTCCGCCATGACGGATTTGCCTCTAGTTCAATCATTTGCTCACCAGATACCCCAGCGATCGAGGAGTTGCGTCTCTTGCGATTTCAAAGAAATTTCTCGCGCGAAGGACAAACCAGGAGAATGCGTTTTTAGCAAATATTCGACATTCCAATACCCCTACAATCTTACGGGCGCGCGGAGTGAAACAGGGGTGCTAGGGTGGGACGGTAATAAGGCCGTATATTGCCAGTTCAAGTACCTTCGGGGGCGCTTTTCGGTCATATCGGCGTCTGTAAACACCGATTGCTCAAGAAAAATAGCGGAAATTCGGTATTTTTAGGAACGGAAGGCTATTCTGGTAACAGGTAGGACGATAAAAAATGAAAAAAAGTTCCGTAATTTCTATTTTCTTACACTTTTTCACTAAATTTCAGTCGGTCTTACTCCTGTTTACCACTATGGAAGAGCGGTGTTTTATGATCTATTGCTGCAAGAATTGTCAGTTAAATACAGGATTTGCAATGTCAACAACGATGAAATTAACACTTCACAGACAAATTTCGTTAAATTAAAACGTCATTTACTTTCCGTTATAGAATATACATTCACTCTCGAGTACGGTTTGTAATTAATAATTAATTCGCTAGGTATTAGGGGTTGGGTTGGTTTGCTTTGGTTTTATAACAAAAATGTCATCCATTCTGTATTATATTTTTGCGTATCCCTGTAACTTTCGGTCTCCAACGCTTTTTTAAAAATCGGGGGTAGGTTGGGTTTTGGTTTGGTTGGGATTGGTTTTGTTGGGTTGTAATTAATAATTAATTCGCTAGGAATTAGGGATTGGTTTTCTTTGGTTTTGTAACGAAAATTCCATTTTGTAACAACTTCCATTCTGTATTATATTTTGGCGTATCCTGTAACTTTCGGTCTCCATCGCTTTTTTAAAAATAGGAGGTTGGGTTGGGTTTGCTTGGGTTGGTTTTTTGAACAAAAATGTCATCCATTCTGTATTATATTTTGGCGTAAGGAAGTTCGTGATCTTCGTGATTCCCTTCCAATTTTCAATGGTGACTTGTCGCTTTTTCTGTTTGCCTCTGTCGATGCTGCCACCTAGCGATATAGCTTAGGACACAGTCTCCGCGTTCCGGTGTTAGCGCGGGAATTGAATACTCCCTAATACCGAACAGCTGTGCGATTCCTTGAAATACCGAACACGAATTTCCAGAAATCGCGAATGGAGATCCTTTCCATAATGCGAATGCTGAATACTCGTATGTCGTTATGTAGTTTGAACAAGTTAATTCGTTTCAATTTATTATTAGTTATTCATAATATATCGCATGCATTGAGCTATTATATATCTAGGCAATACCATTGTGCAGTAATACGTCCACGTAAATATAGATACAAGCAAAATTCTTAAAAATCTATTCATTTTGAACGGGATGAGAGTAGATGAGAAGGGGTATGTTCGTCATTTATCGTGTTTAATTTTAGTGAATTATTGCATTAAGCCAGCATTAATATAATTTGTTGAAATATATAATTATAAAATTAATTATATTCTTACCGTATATCGTGTAATACCATCAGAATCTGAGAGCTATTTGATTCCCTCAAAAGTAGGTCTTCTTCCTCTTCGATCGACCTGGTCGTGATGATCCTTCCTTCCTTCAGTCTGTGTCTATGTGAGTACCCTGCAAGCCGCCTTTCGGCGTGTGGCAGGAGGTGCATGTACCATGCCTCTATTTCCTTAATCGATTATTTTCGCGTATCGTTCGCGGAAAGAATGAGTTCTTGCATCTATTGGTTCTGGCGTCTATTTCTCTGATCTTTCTCGCATTATCGGAACGGCCTATGTATGAGCTATCGTAGCATGGTCAACGCATTACATCTGCTACACCATCTCTGAACGTGCTTTCTCTGAGTTTATCCAGTAAATTGGATAACTTCCAAAGATTCCCATTTTACGTCCTGGAATATCGCTCACTGATTTACCGTAGCAACTCTTCACAAAACGTATCGCCTGTCGCTGCACTTTTTCTAATTCTTAAATACAACATTTATCGGCAGGGTCCCATATACTACACGCATACTCAAGATGAAGTCTAACTAACGCAAGATAACATCGCTCGCGAACTTTTTCGTCGCTTCGTCCGACTATTCTCTTTACGAAGCCGAGTTTTTTTAAGTGCTTTTCCGCATATATTATGGCGGAATGGGACAACTGGCCGCGGGGATTTTTGAATTTAGGCTAAATTAATATAAATGTAACACCGTAAAACTTATTATGGGTTCGTTTATTTTATCTCAACGTGGAAAGGAGAAGTTTATTCACGAGGGATATTCGTACATATTTGATAAAACATCAGTGGATGGAGTACTCAGTGGATACTCAGTTTTGGCGCTGCGAAAGAAGAAGAGAGTGCAAGACTAGAGTTCTACATCTACATCTACATAAGTACCCTGCAAGCCGCCTTCCGGCGTGTGGCAGGGGGTGTAAACACCAAGAGTAGAATTACTTTTTTAATTTATTATTATCGCTTATCGTTCGCGGAAAAAAAGTCTCTAAAACGACTTGTCCTCGCGTCTATTTCTCTTATTTTACGCTCACTGTCGGATCGGCCAAAGTAGCAGGGTGATCGCATAATACCAATTACGTCTTCCGAAAATGTACTTCCTCTGAATTTATCTAACAATCGCAGCCT
>KZ309306.1:114822-126260 GCA_000376725.2 Ladona fulva | reverse complement strand
CATATTATGTTACCGATGCATCTCCTCCACTTATATATTAAGTTTTAAATCAAAACAATTTTGGCAAGTGCTTCAATTAAAACTCCGAGATTCCTATAGATTTCTGATGGAAGAATATTTAATGATCCTTGTCGTCGAACTAAGGCAGAATTTTTGGGAGATTGGCTTCGGCTATGAGTCGGTTTGGTTTCAAGTCGAGGGCAAGTAAAGAAGTGCCTAAAAATCAAATCTCCGATTTCCCATAGATATTTCTGAATATAGATAAGCAGCTACGCTCGCTAAAGTAATCACGCTATTGGATTCCCTATCTAGCTATAGGGCATTTAAAATTTCTCACAACGCAATTGTTATGAGAGAATTTTGCACCGACCTGGCGTAGAAAGCATGACCATTTTTGGAGACGTCTTTGCAGTTTATACGAGAGATACACCTCTTCCGACGACATCTCGAGTTTCATTCCTCTATGTTTCCGGGAAGTATGCTTAAAAAATTTTCGTAAGTGGCCATGGAAAATTCGCGGCAACTTGTCCACGCGGCCAGTTGTCCCCGCGGCTAGTTGTCCCCGCGGCCAGTCGGCGGCGGACAGTTGTCCTAGACCCGTATTATGGATATGACAACTTCATCATCATTCATTTTCCTACTGGTGTTGTACACAATCCCAGTTTTGCGCACTTTTCGTGGGGTCCGAACTTGCCTTTGAGCACACTCTTTATTCCGAAGAAAGTACTTCCGCTAATATCTGTTACCTCACACGTCCTCGCTACAGTACTCCTTTCCCCTTTGTCAGGGAAATTTTTCTGAAAGTATTTATACACTGATAAAACTGTTTTTCTCTCACCACTTCCTAAAATTTTCCCTTTTTTCCGGCACTCCATTTCCACAAAATTCACACGAACAACTATTGGCTACGAAATTATTATCTGTAAAACTTTCCAAATAACTGCAACAAAATATGGAAGTGCTAAATTTATATATGTATAAATGTACGCTAGCATTCGTCACACTTAAAAAAATCACTATAATGCCAAACTTTACGTATAACGAGAAGATTGAGAAGAATCCTTAACGGAGAAACGCAGCAAACTGACTACTGACAAAGTTCCCTGGAAAGGGAACACTACTTGGCTTTTCGTGGTTACATTGCCATACCCTTGGTTCTACGCGTTTTTCACAAATGCAATAGAAATATTTGCAGAACACTCAAAGGCGCCTAACTTCTAGTGCTCGAGTGGGCAATAAAAAGCAGATGGTTTATAACTCTATTACTCTCAGCTGCATCCTATCGCCTTAGGGCCAGGAAATCATATCCCTCGACTATCCAGGATAACCGAGCATAACGCAAACAAAGAAGTCTTCAAAACGTTATGAAACTCATTTTCAATAATTTTTCCTCATGCTTGCTTCGCGAAATCGCTATCCTTGAGAAATACATTACATACAAAATAAAATGAAATATTTGCTTCGTCTAAAGTATTAGTGATACTGTACAATAAAATATCGACTGAAAACTAAAAAAAATGCTTCATTTCGGAGATGAACAGAAAATGGAAGGAATTTTCTCTTTCCTCTCTGGTTTATAGGAATGCTGGCTTAATGCAATAATTGACTGAAATTAAACACGATAAATAACTAACATGCCATAATATCGTGGCGACTACTTTCTTCGATACATTTTCTCAAAAATGCTCGAACTCTCCAGTAATTTCTAATGAATAATTGCCTCAAAAACATTTGTCTGCCAAATCAATAGTACGAATAGAAAGAAAACGATTTGAAGCGGAATTTGATGTAAAAAATTTGTTTCCTAAATTTGAGAGGTAAAGGCACCCATTCAAATTGTTCAAACTCGCGCGGATGGAGTGGTGGCGCTGTACATCTCCAGTACGCATGCGCCGCTGCTGCTGACAGCCGATCAGGCCCTCGCGGCTTTTTCTCTCTCTCTCTCGTTTGAGCCATCTAATGAACAACTTCATCAATAGGAGCAACAAAGGACTAAGCACCTGACCTGATCAGTCCAAGCCAACATTATCCCGGATCTTCAACGCTAAGAAGAAATCGAAAGCGAATATTTNAAAAACAGAAGAGCGCATCTGACTCGCATCCTCCCACCGTCCGCCATCTTGATGACATCATAATATATTTTGCAAGTAATTCCTGGGAATGTGAGTGGAAAAAAGTTGTCGCTGAAAATATGTTGTTTAAATCACCTAACCGAATTTTAAGTGTGTGTAAAGTTCTTATCGAGGCTATAACTAATATTCATAA
Source organism: Ladona fulva (assembly GCA_000376725.2). NCBI lineage: Eukaryota > Metazoa > Arthropoda > Insecta > Odonata > Libellulidae > Ladona > Ladona fulva. The sequence continues at coordinate 123,995 of KZ309306.1, read as the reverse complement.
ATGCTGAGGAATGAAGAAAGAACTTCGTAGTTTTCCTTGCAATGTCGTTCCACGAAGTTCGGCCGAATATCATAGAATTTAATCATAAATGCTCTTTCCTTGTCTGCAATTTACATCTTTGATGCACTTTACTTCCTTATTATATGACAACTGATTTATAAATACTGAACCCAAGCGTCCCTTCTTCTTATCTTCTTCAAGAATGCAGTAATTTGTAACTCTGGACTTACTGTTCTAGATTCCGAGGCCTTCCTTATGATGTATAAAAAAAGGTCGTCTAAATTAAAATTACTTGGGTGACCATTAAGTTATTGACTAATTTTGGAATCTCCTAATATACATGATCAATGCTTCTCACTCTTATCATAATTGAAGGTAAGAGCAGAGCCATCCCCAGCCTATCTGCCACCCGGGTGCAAACATAAATTGCCGCCCCTAAGATTAAATACCAAACATAACAATCCATGATTTGCAAATAAAAATCATTTTGAGAGACTGAAATGAATGGAATTCAAATGGAATTATCAATTATCGTCCATTAATGGATTTAATGGAAATTTTATGGTATTTTCACAGCTTACATTGGCCACACATATCTGTAACAATTAATAATAGATATTCCGTATACCTAATTAAATTGTGTTTAAAAGTAGATTGTTCACACTCGAGTATCATTATCATCGCAATGCGCAGAAAGTTAATAAAACATATACGTATAATATCTATAATNGGTTCTAGAGAATCTAAACATAAGTTTTAACAGATAATAAATAAGTTTTTAGTGATTTATTAACAATATAATGAAATATTGCATATTTTAGATATTTTGTGCAAGGTTGCATACCCACTAGGGAGATTCTTTAATTACTCGTTATCGGAAGTTACCCATGAGCCAAAAATACTGTAAATACATGCATACCTATCATATAAAGAAGTGAGAACAAAAAATTTACCAAATTTCAGACTTTCATTTTTTCATGGATATTTGACATCTCAAGTGGAATAGGTCTTTTTTTCCTTGACGCACTTAAAGGGTAAAGGTATATATTGATAATAACAAGGTAAACTTATTATCATAAATTAACGCCTTTTTAGCTCTATGAGGGGTCTGTCTATGCAGGTTTACTAGTCAAATAGTTTCCAATGGAAGCACTATTAAATTAAAAAATTAAACATCGCGAATTATGTATCGAATGACTGAATTTCAAAATGGCAGGAATTATTGTAATGCGCTTTCAGCGCACTGAAAACAGTGCTTACCTTGGATTAGCCGCAGCGGCCTCAGTAAACGAGAGGTAGGCCACAGCGAGCACCAACAGTACAACGGGACGCTTCATCTTGACCTGTAAGAAAATTTAAGAATTAGTCACTCCAAGTTACTCTTCGAGTACCTTTCAAAATATATCGATGGTGTCTCGTCCTAGCAGTGACACGACTTGTTTCTTGTAATAGGTCAAAGCCAAATTTATTTTTGAATTTTAGGTTAAAAAACCTGACGTAATTCTTTTTATTTGATCAGTTTTCAATATTTACACGATCAAAACATCAAATGCAATATTTTCAAAGAATTTTGGTTGGCTCGAGGAAAAAATTGGTGTCAGATTTGGCCGATTTTGGCTCTTGCTTTGCTCAACAGATCAATTGGTTCACTCAAGGAATATGAGTCCTGTTAAATGCGCTACAGCCGTCCAATGACTTTCCATAGCATTTGATAAGCGTCAATGCACCATTAGATTGCCGCTGCCTCATGACGTGAACAGCCTCTTTAATAACATCAATAGATAATTACCCACGAATAATTTATTTTCTCCGAACCTATCAGTATAAAATTTTCCCGTCTTGTTTTCATTATAACATAAACAATAATGTACAGGCATGAGCGAAAACAACTCAGGCATGTGGGAATTACGGGGAATGAGAAGGCGGATGCAGCTGCCAAGGAGGCCTTGAATGCCCCCATGGCAAATTCTGTCCCTATTCCAAATGATGATCTGCGGGCATATCTTCAAAAAGTGGTTCTGGAGCAGTGCACAGAATCATGGAGAAAGAGTCATCAAATCAGTGACATCAGCATGGGCCTCCTCATTCAGGAGCAGTCGAATAGAGGAGGTGGCTATCACATGCCTGCGGGTTGGACACAGTGCCCTGACCCACTCTTACCTTTTCTCTGAGGAGAAAATACCGCCCTGCTGTGATGAATGCAACTGCTTGCTTAGCATTCAATACCTTGTAGTCGAGTGTAATAGATACAGTGCAATATGAAGCTCATTGAGAATTAGAGGGGATATAGCCACATTATTGGGAGATGATAGAACCACAATCTGTAGAGTACTGTGTTTTCTAAGAAAAACTGGACTTTTTAAAAAGCTTTAAAATGTGGACGCAATAGTGAATAAGTTTAAATTCAATGGTGTCGGCCTTAACTTGGTGGTATTCCATAGCAAAAAGCAATTGCAAAGAATTCAATTTATTTATACAAAACCACAAATTTAAACATACGACCCGGGTTTCGATGCGTCGCATCATCTTCAGGTACAAGTACAAAGGTCACAAGCCAATATATAGTGGGAATAAAAGGGGGGAAAAGGAAAGGGGACAGGTTGAAAAGACGAAGGGCCAATGTGAGGGTAGGATAGGAAAAGGAAAGTAATAGTATTGGACAGGAGAAGTGGGGGCGGGCAAAAGAGGGGAGGAAAGGGAGTTACGAGAAATGGGAAGGGGGGAGGGCGACAGAGTTAAGAATGGGAGAATGGAAGTCAACGTATTCATTAACAATGTTACAATTATCGTCCTTTTTGAATTTTAAAATTTCCAACTGCTCCAGAGCGTTTAACCACCCACCCTTCATTGGTATGTGGCAGGGCTGCATTACAAAGTCACTAGTGTGCCCACAATTAATTAAATGTTTAGCAAAATGAGAATTATCTGGTTGGTTGTGGACGAATGCCCTTACATGTTCCTTTTCTCTATCTTTGAATTTTCTCCCTGTTTGGCCCACATAGATGCTGTTACAGGTATTGCAAAATAATTTATAAACCCCACTTAAATCCAATAATTCAAACTGGTCCTTGCACTTCACTATTAAGTTTTTAAGGGTATGGGCACATTTAAAAGCAGGTCTGGTATTGTCAGGGAAAAAGCTGCCGGCAGCGTTCGAAATATTCCCCAGAAACCGAAGACTGTACCACCTGTGTTCATCTACCGGNATTTTGGTAACGCTTGCTTTTTTATCGTAGCACTTCTTAACAAAACGTAAATCCGACATTGCAAGAAAACATTCTAATTGCTGATAGTGGTCCTGAAATTAATAAAATTCTAGTATTTGGTAGGAAAAAAATCTTGAATTATTAAAAGATTCAAGAGCTTGGTTTGCCGATGGAACATTTAAAATTGCTCCTCCTTTATTTTCCCAAGTTTATGTGATCCTTGGAGAGAAGCATGGTGGGGTTCATCCAATGGTTTACGCTCTTCTTCCCAGCAAGAGTCGTGCAACTTACGGCAAGTTGTTTGACATAATAAAAGATCTTCAACAAGGACTTCAACCAGCAACGATATCTTGTGACTTTGAAATAGCTGCCTTTAGGAGCATGAGGGAACACTTCCCTCATGCACGAATACAGGGCTGTTTCTTTCATTTGACGCACAACATGAAGAAGCATCTCTGTTCCATGGGGCTGATTCATCGGTATAACAACGATGCACAATTTTCCCTGCAAGCGAGAATGGTCAGTGCTTTGCCCTTCATCCCGATACAAGACATGGAGGAAGCTGTTGACAGTCTTGCCGAAATTCTACCGGAGGTTTTGCAACCCCATCTGGAATGGTTCTGAGATAATTACATCGGCAGATTGAACAAACGGAGAAATGGTCGACATCCTCCCATATTTCCTCACGAAATGTGGAATTTGTACAACCGTGTCCTGAATGGAGAGATTCGGACAAACAGTTACGCAGAGGCAGCCCATAGACGTCTTCAAGCTGAACTCGGGATGGATTACCCAAGCATCCGGAAATTCATCGATGGATTACGTAAAGTTCAGCATGGAAGATATTTTTATTACGAGAAGTTAATTGCAGGACAAAAATATCCCCTAAAATTAAAAAAAGTATAGAGATGCGGATGCCAGAATTTTAGCAATCGTTACAGACTATTCAAATATAGACAAAGTCGAATATTTAAGGGGCATTGCTCATAATTTTGAAATGGTCANTGGGAAATACAACCAGAAATAACTATCAGTGCTGACGACTATTTCCCTGTATCGCTTTTTTGTTTACTTTAAGGCAGAGCCACCCCCAGTCTATCTGCCACCCGGGTGCAAACATAAATTGCAGCCCCTAAGATTAAATACCAAAACCTACAATTCACGATTTGCCAATAAAAATCATTTTGAGAGACTGAAATTAATGGAATTATCAATTATCATCCATTAATGGATTTAATGGAAATGTTATGGTATTTTATACCACTTCACAGCTTACATTGGCCACAAATATCTGTAACAATTAATAATAGATATTCTGTATACCTAAGTATTTATTGTGGAAAAAGTACAACTTCTACTATTTCATCTAAGTAAATTGTGTTTAAAAGTAGATTGTTCACACTCGAGTATCATTATCATCGCAATGCGCAGAAAGTTAATAAAACATATACGTATAATATCTATAATTTGCAAGTGATTTTTAAATTTTCTGATAAAATCACCTTACAACATCACTAAGTACATTTTAAGGGAAACCAGGTAAAGAAAAATACATAATAACACTTAGCTTGAGAAATTTACTTTTCGAGATCACATAATTCCGAATTCATGTATGTACACCCAGTTCCACAAAATCTTACCACCTTGGACGCAGGGGCAGTGAGCTTCAGGCGAGCAATCCTAGAGAAGAGAGAGAGAAAAAACATGGAGGAGATACTCCGAGTCTTGCTCCGCTTGCAGTGTTTGCGTGGATTTTTTTATGTTATTAATATTACAATCATTTATTAGTTTCCATGGTTTGGTGACATTAACGTAGCAGAATAGTATTATACCAACACCGATGTCGGAATGAATTAATTCAGTGTTTTAAAATTGGTTGTTACGAATTTATATTATATTTAGCTTTACTTCTCACTGTGAGAGGAACGTCTCTTATGAGATCCCGTTGTTTCCTAAGGATCGAGGCAAGTGACCTTCTCTTGAAAAGGGAGTTTAGGTGACGGCTAGAACATCATTTTGAGGGATATATCTACAAAGCCTGCCTCTGAGCTCAAAGCTGCCTCAAAGCCTCTTCTGCTCAAGACTGGAAGGGGAGAAAGAAAATGTCCGCGCACTTTGAGTCACTGTCGGACCAAAAATGTATTGACCTCAGATTCGACATGTTGCCTTACAAAGATCCGCTGTTATGATGTAACATGTTATACATCAATCAAAAGAGCAATTATTTGCCTTTAAAATGATATAAGAAAGGAGTCCATACATATGTCCTGCTTTATCAGAGTTTGTGTGAATCCAATCAACACACTTGGTATAGTATCGTAAATTCATGACTCAGCCACGTCCATACCATTGAACAACAACGGCCATGTATCACAGGAATAACGATTTTTAAGTAAATGTATGGTATAAAATCCCGAAGGATGCTCTACGCTTTTGAGAAATGATTTTAATTTATTTGATGAGCATCAGAATGAAAAATCAATCGCACTTTACAATTCTACTATCCACGCAGTTCTAAATAATTTAGAAAAAATGAAGTAAGATCGATTTTCTGAATGCATTAGGAGGACAAATACGAGTCGTTACCTTTCACACTAACTTTGAATTTAAAATTAACTTCCCTCCCTTTGGTGTCAATGAAATAAAAATTTTAATGTTCTAAAATTTATAGTAAACAATAGAGCGAATGAGGAATTGTCACATTGCTCATCGAATTATGATGACAGTGGCTATATTTACGAATTTTTCAATTAATTTTAAACTCATTAAAAAGTAGCTATATTAATTGGTTTAATTTCTACCTACATTATTTAATTTAATTGATTAAATTACGCGAACTCATAGGGTCCTACTAAAATATTTTATCCTATCGCCTACTTAAATGTAATGCCAGCCCTACATTTATAAAGGCCTGTTTACACGGTACATTAACTTGTACAAGTTAATGTACGAATGCACGAACCGCCAAAAATGCACCGTGTAAATAAACCAACTTGTATGAATGCATGAACGGAAAATAGAACCTGTTCTAATTCCGTTCATACATTTGAGCATTTTCTACCATAGAGTAAGGATAGTAAGTATATCTTTACTCTATGTTTTCTACTCGTGTTTCAGAGACACCTGGTGGTAGAAAACGGAAAACGAATTGTCTTACGATTCCTACTCCTCTGGAACTCATGTCTCAAGTTTTAAAGATACACTAAATTCTCAAGCATAACGCGCGCGTTATGCATGTTTTTTTTGCAAAATTTTCGTAGTTATTTGATGCATGTTATATATAAGGTGAACGAGTGCGCGTTATACATAAGAATTCCTTGGTAGGTACTTTATAAAAAATATCTTTAAGCATTCAAATATTAAATTAGTGAAATGATATTGCTGAAATCTATCAAAATTTCCTTCTTTTTGTTCCAAGCCTAACTATATTTTCTGGTATAAATTAGGTACAATGCAATTAAAAAATTAAATGTAAATCTAATTTTAGGTCACCATTATTCAAATTCAAACTTATTCATATCGAAGGCCATATTCAAAGTTAATAGTTTACAAATTATACGCAATTACCGACCTACTTTATTTTTAAATGCGATAACGAATTTCAAAAAATTCACATAAGAAATAAAATAACACAAATTCTTCAAACAAATGTATCCCTGCTCGATTATAAACGAACAAATCCATCAACATTTTCTGATTCACCTTCACATTTAATATCGTAATCATTCAAGTTTTTGAACAATGAGTCTGGTAAATTTTCTTGAAGCGAAACACCGCTTTCATCAGATGATGAGCCGTATAACCCTCCATCGACCCCATCAATATCACGGGAATAAATTCCTGATACCCTGAATATGCATCCACGGGTTACATCGGCACAACTTTCTACAGTCCACTTACAGATTTCAGCATATGATGCTCGCTGCGTCCTTCCATATTTCGTATGGGTGTGGAAACCATCCACTTTTCCCCTTTCCTCCGTATTTTCGATTTAAAAGATCTGTTTACGGAGATGTCCAATGGCTGCAGCTTTTTTATTATACTTCCAGGAATGACTGCAACCTTGGAAAGTTTTTTTCAGTAAAGCTTTGGAATCATTTGCTTTGTGTGGTCTTGCTGAATCCAATACAAGCAGCGATTTTGGATTAAAAAATGAGCCCTTCCTTTTTCCTCACACCTCAGTTAACCATGTTCTCAGCATATCGCACTTCATCCAGCCTTTTGGATTTACACACACAATAATTCCTTTCGGAAATTCCCCTTTGGGAATTGTTTTTCGCTTAAATATCACCAATGGGGGAAACTTTTCTCCGTCAGCCAAAACTGCTAGCACAACAGTAAAACAACATTTTTCAGATCCAGCGGTGCATATCTTTAGGTCTTGAGTGCCTTCAACATCAACTGTAAACTGNGTTGTAACTGGTTGTAAACTGAGTGTGATATTTACAACACAAGAACAGTAAAATTTGAGCCTATAATTGAAACCAGGAAATGGTGCAAAATGACCTCGGCTGTCGACACAAGTTAAAAACCACTACCTACTACTACTACTAACTCAAAAATTGCAGGGTAACATAAGATTCGGGATACTCGTATAAACTCCTTCAGCGGAACATGTTGCAACACTGTAAAGTCCCTCCCATCCCTCTGATTACGGTACTTAATCCTTTCGCCGCCAATTCAGTGTAAAGGAATGGTCGGCTCCGTAGCTGACACCCATTTAGAAGGACGGGCCTAATTTTGAAAAAGACATTGATGAAAACGTTGCATATACGCGATGGCAGCTCTAATGTATGAGTTATAGAAATACAGTGCAGATTGGCTGAATTCGTAATTTAGAATCATCAAAGTCTTTTTACAGCAAAATCAATATTATGGTCCTCCGATACGCTGACTCTCTAACGAAAAGAGAACAGGTGCATAGAATAGTCATTTTTTCCTACCTACAGTCACCAACAGTATCACAAATATATAAATGTTAATATATAATACAGTCACCAACATCACCGATATATAATCTCAGAAAACTGTTCCAAAAAGTGATAGCGGACCATATCTTGAATATTTCACATGGATCTTTTGTAATAATATTACCATTAAAATTAACCTTTGCTATGTTGTGTAAGTGGGTTTAGGTATTGAATGTTATGAAACAGGAAGCTAACGACTTCCTTGATGTTATTAGTGATTAGTTTATTATTCGCTGCTGATATCGTTTTCAGTAATATGTGTAGATTGTTTTAGGGTGTTTTTCATTATCGTTGCCTTAACATTCATCGATACAAAATTTGAAAGTAATTAATTAGTAAATTTATCGAAAAGAATCTGCGATCAATATTAACAGTAATAAATGCATTATTTCAGAAATGAGTTCGGATGCAGGTGATTCATGTCACTCCTGATGCGCTGCTTATTATTGCTTAGCGACTTTCCTTAAAGAAAAACCAATCAACTCAAGAGTAAAATGTTTAGCTAAGGGAGCATAATATATTTTGCTAGTAATTCCTGGGATTGTGAAAGGAAAAAAATTGTCAATAAAAATAGGTTGTTTAAATCGCCTCACTGAATTTTAAGTGTGCATAAAGTTGTTATCGAGGCTATAACTAAAACTCATAAATGCTGAGGAATGAAGAGAGAACTCCTTAGTTTTCCTTATAATGTATTTTCAAGTTTGGCCGAATATCATAGAATTTAATCTTAATTGCTTTTTCTTTGGCTGCAATTTATATCTTTGAAGCACTTTACTTCCTCTTTACTCCATTACTTTCTTATTATTTGACAGAACTGAGTTAGAAGCATTGAGCCCAATCGTTTTACTTATTATTTATATTAATAATTTAAATGCCATTAGTAAGCTTTAAGAAAGAGATACTGTTTTTGGGAAAAATCTACAGAGCTGAAGGCTATTGAAGAAAAAGCCCACGACTTGGGAAAACACCCACGCTAGAAGAGAGGTGAAAAAAAACC
>KZ309306.1:92914-104078 GCA_000376725.2 Ladona fulva | reverse complement strand
AAGACGCTACCTGGGGCAGATGCAGACCATAATCTGCTGATAATGGATATGCTCACTAGGCTTAAGCATGTGACGAGGAAAAAATAACCAGCGAAGAAGTGGAACTTGATGAAGTTGAAAGAAGATAAGATGAAAATTACTAAAATTTTAGAAGAGAAGCTGAAGAATGGAGGAGAGCAGAAAAGCAATCAAGATGAATGGAATGACCTGAAGAAAGGCGTAATAACAGTGCTGGAACAGGAGGTTGGAATTATAAACAAGAAAGAAGCTAGAAAAAGTTGGATAAACCGCGATATGCTGGAAAAAATGGAAGAAAGGCGGAAATGGAAGGGAGTCAACTCGGAACTAGGAAGTATGCAGTATAGGAAGATTAATAATGAATTAAGGAGAACGACTGACAAAGCTCGAGAAGAGAGGACGAATGAACAATGATAGGTAATTGAAAATCTGGAAAAAGAAGGAAAATTAGAGGAAATGTACAATACCGAGAAAACACTAACTATAAGAAAATAAGAGTTATAGCAAAGAAAGGCATGAAAGATGAACAGGGAAGGATTAGAACAGAGGACGAGGACATAAAGGGAATATGGGAGGAATATATAAAGGATCTATACTGTAGAAAGGACAGAGGAAGAGAAGTAGAAATAGAATAGAGGAATTATGAGGAAGGGGAGAGGGAGAATGGAGTCCAAAAGTAATGAAAGAGGAGATAGAGATGGCAATAAAAAGAATGGGAAGGCAGTTGGAGGAGACCAAATGCCTGTAGAAATTCTGAAGTCCTTGGGGAAGAATGGTATGGAGCGGCTTACAAATCTGATTAATAAAATCTATGATACAGGGGAGTGGCCAGAAGATTTACTTAAAACAATAATGGTTCCGATACCAAAGAAAGGTAATGCATAGGACTGTAAAGACTACAGAACTGTAAGTCTTATCTCACATGTGGGAAAAGTTATAACCAACGTTATACTAGAAAGGATGAGAAGGAAAATAGAAGAAACTTAGAGGAAGACCAGTTCAGGTTCCGCAAGGGTAAAGGCACGAGAGATGGTGTTGGATGTATGAGGATGTTATTGGAAAGGGTGTTAGAATTGAACCGAGAGATGTGCGTCTGCTTCATTGATTATGAAAAAGCTTTTGATAGGGTAAAGTGGGATATCTTGTTAAGAATCTTGGGAGAGATAGGCATAGACTGGAAAGACAGAAGATTAATGCAAATCATCATTTAAGATCAAATAAATATAAGATTAGATAAATGCAAATGCATCATTTAAGATTAAAGCAAATGTACATTCGTCAGAAAACAGTTGTAAGGATTGGGGAAGAGGAAACAAAGGAAACCAACATAGGAATGGAAGTCAGGCAGGGATGCTGTCTTTCACCATGTTTGTTCAATTTGTATGCAGAAAAACTACTGGCAGAAGCTCTGGTAGACACAGGTGGGATAAAAGTTGGAGGAGAGAGAATAAAATCCATCAAATACGCGGATGATCAGGCTATAATAGCACAAAATCAAAAAGAACTACAGAATATGATGGAAAGAATATGGAGTAAGAGTGAAGATTATGGAATAAGAATGAATAGAATGAAAACGAAAGTAATGAGAATAGCAAAGTCAGAAGGTCCCTTGAATATATGGTGAGCAGAAAAAAATTTAATACAAGTAAGTTCCTTCAAGTATTTAGGAAGTTTAATAGAAGGAAATGGTAACTGTACAGCAGAAATTAAAAGTAGAATTGCCCAAGGAAAAATGGCATTTAAAAAAATTAAGAAACTGCTAACAGCAAAGAAAATCAATGTTGCTACTAGGAAAAGATTTGCGAAATGCTTCATATGGGGCATTGTTCTGTATGGAGCCGAAACATAGACTTTGCAGAAGAAAGAACAAAAGTATGTAGAAAGCATTGAAATGTGGTTCTGGTGAAGATTGGAAAAGATTAGTTGGAAAGATAAAATTAGAAATGAAGAGGTACTAAGGAGAATTGGGGAAGAAAGAAATATTCGGAAAGAAATTAAAAAAAGAAAGGTATAATGGATAGGTCACATTTCAAGGAAGAACGGAGTACAGAAAGTGATAATAGAAGGGAAAAGAGGAAGGAGGAAGTATGGAATGCTGGCAATCATCAAAGAAGGAAGGACATATGTCGAGATGAATAGAGAAGCACAAAATAGAATGCTGTGGAGGCAACAGTTTCATTGAAACCTGTCCAAGGACAGAAACACCGAAGAGAGAGAAGTATTAGTCATTACGTATTTATTAGTTGCTAACTTGGTTGCTATTGATGCATATACGAAAAAATAATTTATATTAATATAAATTCATCAATCTATATATATTAATTGTTTACTGCTATAAATTAGCCAAAATTATAAAGGACAGCTTTGGTTAGATTATCATCTAGATGTTTAATTAGATTCGGATATTTATTTCATCAAAATACTCGGGATGAAATCTATTTGTATCAAATTGTTTTTGTGAGGCTTACNTTAGATTAAATTAATTCTCATCAGATCATTAGATGAATAAATAATGAATTAAAGGGTGCTATTATTCTAATATCTATGTTACTTCCTTTAAAATTAAATTAACAATTTAAACTCAACTACAAAAGCCTTAGATATCAGCATGATAGCATTACAATTAATATTTTACGTTTTTTAGAGTTCTTTTACAGGTTAAGCTTGAACGATTCTTTTTCTGTGTATTTGTTCAGATGACGTCTTTCGTCTTAGCTTTCCTTTCTAAGTTTTGCAGTTTTTTACTTTCAGGTCAATTCTATTCTCAAGAGCATTTTCTGCCAAATTAATGAGTTGAAATACAGTTGATTGCCTTCTTATTCCATATTATTATTTATCTTTTTCATCTGTCAGTGAGTTTTTGTTCATCTTTTAATTAAACTTAATTCATGGTAGTAAGCTTTCTCTTAATAATCTTACATTTAAAAGCTACCTTAGATTATTTTTAACGGAAAAGTTCGTCCTACGGATAGGAAGAACATAAAACGTAATTAAATCGTTATTTTCAATTATACAATTGTATCATATTTTTGTTAGAGGATAATTGAGGCAGCAAAAACAATTTTACCCAATAAGTCCGGAGAAGACGAATTAATCGTTAGATTCAGGCGTAATTGAGAAAATTCGACCTTTAATCTTTTTAGTAGGTATTGTCCTTATTCCATATTATTATTTTTATCCTACGAATGTAAAGAGCATGAAACGTAATTAAAAAGTTTTAATTACGTATTTTCAAATATACAATGATGTCATATTTTTATTAGAGGATAATTGAGGCAGCAAAAACAATTTTACCCGATACGTCCGGGGAAGAGTAAATTAATCGTAAGGTTCAGGCCTAATTGAGGAAATCCGACCTTTCTTCTTTTTTTGTTCTATATTGCTAACATAGTAAAAAGAAACACTAAATTTTAAAAAGATTTTATGTCGATAATAATGATATATAAGCCTTCAACACGTTTTACAACGATTTAAAAAGGTGCCGAAGAAGTGTTTCCATCAGCTCCCTCCTTCCAACAGCCAAACAACGATTTAAAGAGGCGCCAACAATGTGTTGTAAATATTACGAATTACGACTGTAAATATTACGAATTTCGTTACGACGCGTCGTAATTAATTTTTTTCGCACCACAATTTTTGGGCGGGGGTAACTTTACTTTAATCCGGATTTCTCGGGCCTTATATTCTCGCGATGAAAAACTAGAATCAAGTTTTCAGAGGGATAAAAGCATGCTCTTTCTTATAAAAGTAATTTGAAAAAGTTTCGAGAAGGTCTTTTTCGTAAACGTTAGCTGAATATACCTTATTTTCGGGGTCGTAACGAAATTCGTAATATTTACAGTCAATTATTAAACTAACGGAAAGCATTCGTAAAATGAAACTTTTTAGTCGTACACTTCGTATTAAGTAGTTACAAGGCGCAAAGGATCGCGTTAATGTTATGTTTATTTGCAGAGATATAAAATGCCAAACTTTAAATTTTTTTTCGCGCCACATTTTTCGGGCGGAGGTAACTTCATGTTCATCCCGATTTCTCGGGCCTTATATTCCTGCGATGAAAAACCAGAATTAGGTTTTTAGAGGGATAAAAGCATTCTCTTTCTTTTAATAATATTTTGGAAAAGTTTTGAGAGGGTCTTTTTTTGTANAGAGACACCCACGAACGTCGGAGACACTGATAAATAATTTGAAACTAAACGACGCCTGGAAAGTAATTAGATCTAATGAAGCAGGCTTCACGTATACCTCGAGGTGGCCCTATTTTTCAAGATCTAGACTTGATAGAATATATATCAGTGAATATACGACGGCCAAACTGAAGAATGCGAAAGTAATCAAGTCTTTCTCCGATCACAGTGCAGTGGCTATTAAACTAGAAATAGAGGAAGATATGGACACATGGAAATCTCTTTACTGGAGATTAAACAATGAGCTATTAAAAAACGAAGAATATATAGGTATGATAAAAGAAATAATTATCAGCTTGAAACATCAAACTCAAACCGACCCGATCTCATGGTGGGAAATCTTTAAGGATGAAATTAGATCGTCTTCTATACTTTTCGTGAAGTTAGAAAAGCAAAGGAAGTACCATGATTTAGCGAGGCTGGAGGAAACGGCGGAAAAACTGCGATTGAGAGGAGACCAAGACGGGACGGAAGAGAACCGAATCAAAGAAAAGATCAGAGATTGGTACGTGCGACAAAGTGAGAAAGTATTAAATAATATGGGACTCGACGAAGTAATCGCCAATGACCTTCCGACGGGAACACATATTACGGATGCCGCTAATAGATTAAAACCTAGACCTTTAAAAGTTCTACGGACTGATACTGGAATCACATCCTCACCATCGATAGTATGCCGCTTAGTTCGAGAACACTACCAAAGAATCCATGGAGAAGAAGAACGGGTATCCCAGAACGATGCTGAAAGTGAGATTTACAATCACTTGCAGTGCCTTGCGGAAGATAGAGCAAATATTTGCGAGAGTGACTTAATGTTGGAAGACTTTGATGCAGCTGTCAAGTCACTAAGAAAAGGGAAATCGCCCGGCATAGACGGCATAACAACAGATTTCTACCAAACTTTCTGGAATCTTTTGAGAGTTCCCTTTTTCAGAATGGCGAAGGAAAGCTTTTTGAGGGGTTACCTTCCAAGATCCTCCAGAAAGACTGTCATATCACTCGTCCATAAGAAAGGAGACAGAAAGGAAATTGAGAATTGGCGACCCATCAGTCTGACCTGCGTCGATTACAAAATAATTGCGAAATGTGTTTCGCAACGAATATCCGTAGTCATAGGAGACGTGATATCTAAAGAACAAAGTTGTAGCGTCCCTGGCAGAACCATATTAAACAACGTTAACCTTCTCAGAGATCTGATTAAGAAAGCAAACGAGGAAGGACTAGGAATGGCAATTACCTCACTAGATGAGAAAGGAGCCTTCGATAGAGTTCAACATCCTCACCTCATGAAAACAATGGAAAAGATGGGTTTCAGAAGTAAAATCATAAATATGATTCGCACACTTTACAAAGACTGCGATTCCTTCATCCGAATAGCTTCGTTCCTGACAGCTCCTATAACTTTTAAAAGAGGCATCAGACAAGGATGCCCGCTCTCCGGGCAGTTGTATGCGATCAGCATCGAGCCATTTTTAACTACCTTAAAAGAAAAGATCGCTGGCTTGACAATATCCACCGAACGTAATTTAAGAATTGCAGTCACTGCATATGCCGACGACATCAATGTGATAATCAGCAAAGACAGTGATTTTAACAAAATGTTTGATACCTTTGAACAATATGCGAGAATTTCCGGAGCCCTTCTAAACCAAAGGAAATCCGTCGGACTATGGTGTGGCTCGTGGAGATATAGGACGGATGGCAGAACAGACCTTCAATGGTCCAATAATGCAACGAAATTCCTAGGAGTCTGGCTGGACAATAATCCGAAAGAAACGATGGAAAGGGCAGCTTCCGATGCCCAGGACAAAATTGAATCCGGTATACGAAAATGGACGCAGTTTGGCAAATCTTTGTCAATCGTTGGAAGAGTCAGAATAGCCAACCAATTTCTGGCACCGAGAATCTGGCACATCGCACAAAATTTACCGATCCCAAGAGTACACACAGTATCTCGTGGCGTTCGGACGTGCTTACTGAGAGCTCCCGGAAAAGCGTGATTTTTGTGTATTTTTTCGCTGGTTTGGAGTAAATCGATCACCAGATCAGTGTTACAGTGTAATTCCTACCTTTTTGTCGTTTCGCGTGTGAAATTAATTGTTATTTCTAGGGAAAATCGTTTAAATAACAGTTGCGTTCAAATTGAGTGCAGCTTTGTCTCGACAAGAGGACAGCGTTGCCGTTCGGGCGAAAGCCCGCTCGGATACGGCTTGCCCAAGCGCTTCGAAGGAACCGCAGTTAGCGATGACGACGCAGGTGTCCCCGACTCGAGTGCGTGGCCCAGGAAGTCTAAATCTGGCATCGTCGGAAGAATCCCTACACTCACCTCTCACCGTGCTTCGAAGAAGAGACGGAGTCTTAACAACTACCTGTATGGAAAAAATGTATCAGGGAAAGAAGACATTTCTCCCGATTTCCTATTCGTCTTTAAAAAAGTTTCTCATTGAGGTAAAGAGAAGTGCGGAACCTTTGAGAAAAGCATCTGAAATGTTCTCAGTCACTAACGATTTAGTTATAACATTAGAAGAAATTATAGATACGAGAGTGATAAAAGATCAGGCTTTTCGAATGAGAATACGAAGGCTCTTAAAAGCCTTGAGAAAAGAGAACGATTAGGTTACATTTCAAACAACGTCANATATCGTAATCGAAGGAAAAATAGGAAAGTGATACTTTCGAGAAAATCGGGAATAAGTTGCGGTTTTCTTTGAACCGATACATTTAGGTGTACCTTTCAAGAAACACGGTCTTTCTTTGTATCACCATCTGTCTCATTTTATTCACATTCCACCAATGCTATTACTTTTCCTGTTAAAAATTTTGGAGACAAATGCTGTAGCGAAATCTTTGGGAGTGCCGAGAATTTTCGGCAAAATGCATTGAGAAATGTAGTCACTAGCTACTTTTCGATATTTATACGTAGGAAAAAACTTGAAGCGAGAAAGTTTTAGAGAAAAGACTGAATTTATTTTCTCTGGAAGTTTTAATCCTCTAACTTTATTGATAACCTTAAAAAATGAATTTATATTTCGAAGGTTACGCAGACCTCGGCGCGCGCGCCATTTACTCCAAGGCGGTTATAAATCGATTCGCCTATTTTCCCGATTGCTTTTAATGTTCTCATTAACGTGATCACCAATCACACCAGTGATTGTACGTCCGTAAAAGTTCAGTAGACATTTAGTGAACTTTCCGTTTTGTAGTATAAGCGTGTTTAAATAATCACTTTTTAATTAGTTTTGAAATTGTGTTAAATCACCGAAGGGAAAGCGAGGGAGCGTATTTAAAGTAACAAGCATTTTGGAAAAGGAGAAAAAATGACGTATGAGGGACTATTGGGCATGGGCTTTGCTTAGGTCTAGTTTCACTCAAGTGTTTAGAATATGAAAGCGATTGTGCTTCTCTGGATCTCTTACCCTGTCCCGTTAGCCCTGGGTTTCCCTTCTTCGGGAAATCTGGGGATTTCCCGGCCACCTAAGCTATGGGTGCTTGACCCTGGGGCTTTCCACTCAAATGGCCCTTTACCCCTTAAGGCCTTCCCGCCCCAAGCGGCAGTCGCCGTGACATTCCGTACAGGGCTGTTCGTCAAAATAAAAACTATCAAATAAATTCAATTCAAAATAAATTAAATTCAAGTCAAACTGAGCAAGTTATTTACCACAACATTATTGTTGCGGGTTTGCACAACTACCCATGGACCGTCCGGATTACCGAGGGTTCCGGATTAGCGCGTGTCCGGATTACCGGGATTCTACTGTAGCTAAAATTTGGCACATGAATAGTATTCGTAGGAATATATCACATTCGATTTTACGAACTCCTAAATTTATCCTTGGTTCGATGCTGGGACACGTTAATTATTCCCGGCGATTTTTTTAGCGATTTGACCCAGAGAATCAGACTGGAGAATAAATGAAATTTCTCTCCTTAGTATTATAGGTTCGATTCTTAAAGGACCCAAAAAGGGTACTTATCGCGTTTGTACATACATACGTTCTACGGATTTTCAAAAATTTCTTTTCGCATATTTTTCCCTTGACACTTTATGAGACTAAACAAAAGTGTCACTGACCCGGTGATTTACATCCGTGAAGACCCCGACCTTTACACTAGGGAATAAATGAGACATTGCTCCTGGGTATCATGGGTTCGATGCTAGAAGACCCTTGATAAGGTACTTTTTGCGATTTTGTACATCGCGTGAGTTTTCAATCACTTGTTAATTTGGCTATTCCTCCTAAACGTAAAGTGTCACCGACTCCGTGAATTTTCTGCATGAAAACCACAGCGAATACACTAGGGAATTAATTAGAGAGCTCCTGGGAAACCATGGGTTCAATCCTATTAGGCTCCAAGAATGGTACTTTTCGTGATTTCATTCATTGTACATACCTATTGGTAATTGGTTTAGAGCATTTTCCTATAAAACACAGGGTTTAAATTGACAATATCATTGGAAGATATGATTTTCTGTCGCATTTAATAAATACGATTCCCCTACTGGCCATGGGTTCGATAAATCACTTGTTTAGAATGACTTGGTTCTTGGAAAAAGCTCTCAACAACGCCCCTTGGAAACCAAAGTGTTTCTTCAGATACGTGGACGACACGTTCGTCATTTGGCCCCATGGGAGGAAACAGCTGAACGACTTCTTACATCACTTAAGCAACCAGCATCCCAACATCCAGTTTATAATGGAAGTGAATGGAAATCCCCCTGCCACACGCCGAAAGGCGGCTTGCAGGGTATTTATGTAGATGTAGATGAAGTGGAGAAAGACGACTGCTTCCCCTTCATACATGTCCTATTGAAACGGAGAGCAGATGGTTCCCTAGGACATAGTGTTTATCGCAAGCCGACACATACGGACCGTTATCTGAATCCTGAAAGCCATCACCATCCGGCGCAGATTAAAGGCGTCCTGAGCACCTTAGCCCACCGTGCCATTGCCATATCGGACGCTGAAAACCTACCCAAGGAGAAAAAATACCTGAGGAGGACGTTAATGAGGAATGCCTTCCGGAAGTGAACGGGGCCCTCAAGATGGCCTTCTGGAAGTCACCCAAAAAAAGAGGAACCACTTGCCACGGCTGTATTGCCCTATGTTGCCGGAATTTCTGACAACATTGATAGAATATTAGGATTATTAGAATAAAGCTCACATAAAGATTGGGACGATGATTTCCAAACCTAAGGACCCCTTTGGACTGAGAACCTTCGGTGTGTCCAGCGTCCCTTGTGAGTGCGGCCTCACCTACGTAAGAGAGACGGGACGGACGGTCGAAACACGTTTGAAAGAACACTCGCGATGTATACGCCTCCAGTACCCATCAAAATCAGTTGTGACGGAACACTCGCTAAACGAAAATCATAAAATCAACTTCGACGACACCAAGATCCTCGCCCGAGGACGGGGATACTGGGATCGTGTAGCCAAGGAAGCGGTAGAGATTCGGCTACACCCAAAGAATATCAACCGGGACGAGGGATTCACACTGAGCAAGGCATGGAATGGAACGATAAGGAAAATCGCCCAGAAACGAACACGAAGTGCATCAGCCAATCAGCCGTTACTTGAAAAAGTGCAACCGCGGGCGACGTATATTTAGACAACCGATTTGCGAACTCGATCTGACCCTGAAGATGGAAGCAGAGTGTGCGACCGTAACGTCGCGACGCGTCGGTGATAATCTACCCAACGACCCGGCTGATCACCCGAGAGAATTACTTGTTTACATTGATTTCCAGTATCATTATCATCTCAATGCGTACAACTTTAAATGCTATGATTTGTATTAGATCTATTTCTTGCAACTAAATATGAGCCATTAAAATAAATTTGCATCGCAGCATAAGTTAAGGGAATGAAGGCAAATAAGAAATAACATGATAACATTTAACTTAAAAAATGTACATTTCGAGATCTCAACTGCGAATTATGGTACAATATCATGAAAAGGAAGTCCATCGCAAGTTTCATTTTCTGTGCAAATGAGAACCTAACTGTTTCGACTGTCATCGATGAACGAAAACTGTTGTTTTACTCGCAACCCATCCCATCGTCGCATCGTCAAAAAGATTCTTATGAGCAACGGCTATTCGTAAATGCATAGAACCCGAAGTAAAATCCTAGTGAATCTCGGGCCTATCCTCTGACATTTTACGTAATATTTCCGTTTTGTACAACTTAGTCGACTCTTAGTCATACATTCATAAATACATATTCTCATAAAAGCCTTGAGAGATATCAATGAACGCTTTAAATTTACATCTTCGAGTCACAAAATTTAAAGCCATGTGTCGAGTTTTACAAGTTATCATTATACGAGCATGAGAATGTAATTTCAAGCTTCAGAAAGTAGCACAGAGGTCACAAAATCGTCACCTTTCATTCCGAATGTTCGTAATGCACCGAATAAATTAACAAGCTATAGATTAATTTCTCACGTCAAAGTATTTTTTTATTTATAGGCCAACTGGATTTATTTCGTTCAAAGATTCCGTTCAAACGGAAATAGGCGTGATTTCGCGAGCCAAACAAAGGAAACGCAACGACCCTCAGACGCTCACCATTTCGGTTACACGGTCACGCATTAATGGACGGGAGCCATAGAGGCCACGCCACTGAAACCGGAAGTTATGACAAATTCACCGTCATCCTTCCTAACAAAAGATAGTCTGCGGACATTCACATCGTTTTGTAACATATATCTCTTTATGTAGACGCTTCTCCGGAAATATATATATCTTTATATAGACGCTTCTCAACCTACAACTGCCGCAGCTTGAAGAGCGAAGATCGACTCCTGGAATTCCTCAATGAAGCAGAGAAGATAAAGTGGGATGTCATCGGACTCAGTGAAGTAAGAAGAAAAGCAGAAGAACTGGTTACACTCAAGGAAGAGCATATTTTCTATTATAGGGGAACAAAGGATGGAAGACTTGGAGGAGTTGGCTT
>KZ309306.1:63921-83532 GCA_000376725.2 Ladona fulva | reverse complement strand
GTGCATTGGGATTTAGCATCTTCCAACGCCTGCAGTAACCTTTTGAAAGTGCGCCTAGTGTAGTACGACTTAAACGTTTTCATTACTCCTTGATCCAATGGGTGTAAAATTGATGTTGTATTTGGAGGGAGAAACAGTACCTCTATGCTCTCCTCGGCATTTCCTAAAGTAACTGGATGCCCAGGGGCATTGTCAAGGATTAGGAGGACCTTGAAATCCAAGTTCTTTTTTTTTAAATAGTTTTTCACCTGAGGCACAAAGCAAAATTTAAACCAATCTGTAAATACTGCTGCAGTCACCCACGCTTTTCGATTGGATTTCTAATAAACAGGTAGATGCACTTTGTTTTTTCCCTTTAAAGCGCGAGGATTTTCAGCGCGATAAACAATCATCGGCTTACATTTAAAGTCACCTGAAGCATTCGAACAAAAAAGTAGAGTTAGGCGGTCTTTAGCGGCCTTAAACCCAGGTGCTGACCGTTCCTCCTTCGAAATGTAGGTTCTGACTGGCATCTTTTTCCAGAACAAGGCTGTCTCATTGGCGTTAAAAATCTGTTGAGGGTGATAACCTTTCTCATTAATCAACGCAGAAAACTCGAGGATAAAATTTGGAGCTGCCTGATGATCAGCAGACGCACTTTCCCCTGCTAATTTGATATTATGGTAGCATTCTTCCATATAGTTCGTATTGTTGACTCATTTACTCCATATTCTCTCCCCAAGGATTTGAATTTGAATTTGAATTTTCCGACCCAGTGTAATGGGTGTTCGCAGCACTTTCTTCTTTCCACCCGGAGGGTCTTCATTCTTTCGTGTTGACTCCATCGGTAATAACTCCACCTCTATATAAAATCTGACACACACTGGCGACACTAAGGACGCACTTCAGTTGCTCGGAAAACCGCACTTGAAGCTAACGAATAAAAAACACACAAACTATACTGCCGCTCAATAGGCCACGTATAAAGAGGGCCATTCCATGTCAAGTGGACCAACGGTCCCCGCTTGACCATCATCGATTTCAATGAAATTTTGTGTTAACATAACTTCATATCTTCTATGAACATTTCCCAAGTTTTACATCCATCCATGAAATATTTGCTGAGATATAGTCATTTGTTTGACCCCCTACCGCAGCCTTCTACAGTTAGACATCGATTTTTAGCAAGTTTGAGACACGTTATCTCAGGCAGTATTCCGNTTTGCGCTCTATCGATTACGTGAATTTGAACGTTCTATCTTACATGGAAGTAACCGAAATGATTTCTTGAAAGTTTTGCACTAAGAATTTACCTAGCATCGAACCTGGGGCCATCAGGGATAAATCTTTTGCGGAATACGGAAGATAAAATCATTTTCTAACGATTCCGTAAATTTCAACGTTTTATCCTTACGGTAAGTAGGCTAAATAAATTTTTGAAAATGCGCTCAATGCATTCTTATGGGGAAATGACCGTTTTTGGGGCCTCCTAGAATCGAACCCATGATGCGTAGAATGGAAGTCCGCTTTTTTCCTATATTTCCAAATCCGGGACTTTACGGAAAAAAATCGGCGGCTCCGTGAGGCACTTCCTTCCGCCTCGTCTTTAGTATCCTATATGTATATATATATCCGGAGAAGCGTCTATATAAAGAGACGAGTAAAAGCAGCTTGCATACTGCAAGCTTAATGTAAGATGGATTAACTATGGCATCGTATACCTCCTGCAACACTCCACCTGCCATACACCGAGTGCCATCCACAAACTACATTACCCTAAACGAATTTTAAAAAATACGTCCATAAGAATTGGCCTAGCATCGAACTTGGGTCTATTAGGACAAATATTCTTACGACAAACGATAGAAATCCCTATCTTCTATAGACGTAGCGAATTTTAACCTTCTACCTGCCCGGGAAATACCGTTACGAATTTTTGAAAATTCGGTCATTCGAATGGTCCTAGGATCGAACCTGGGCATTTAGGTCAAAAAGCATTATGGCATACGGTAGATAATCATCTATTCTAACAACAACGTGAATTTCTATTATCTATCTTAAATGATAATACCCTAAATGAATTCATGAACTTCAGACATAAAAACTGCCCTAGTATCGAACTAAGGATCCTCAGCGAAAAAACCTTTAGATATAGTATAGAGGTTTCTGATTTCTATAGATGACGTGAATTCCAGCGTTCTATCCTACCTAGAAATACCCTAAATGATTTCTTGAAACTGGTGCACCAAGTACCTTGCATCGAACCTGGGGCAATTAGGTATAAAGTTCTTGCGGGATACGGAAGATAAAATCATTTTCTAACGATTCCGTAAATTTCAACGTTCTATTTTTATGCTAAATACGCTAAACAAATTTTTGAAAATGCGCTCAATGCATTCTTATAGGAAAATGGTCGTTTTTGGGGCCTCCTNAAACCGCGTCTTACCGAGAAGAGCTGCCGCGCTATGTGAAATCGGTTCCAAAACTTTGACCGCGTCTTAACGAAATCGCGTTATGTGAGTCCGCGCTATGTGAGGGTTTACTGTACTCAGACGATATGCTCTCCAGTCGAAGAAGGAGGACTAGGCCTTGTCAACATAGATCTAAGAATTACTGCCTTTTGGATTCAATTAGTGCAACGCTTAATAGAAGCTGAGGAAAACGATCCATGGAGGATACTTGCAATCGAAAATTTAAGACAGAAAAAGAATAAGGACAAATTATATAATGAAGTTAAAAAGGCGTGGGAGCAACTCGGTGCAAAATCTGGCAATACCCCTTATCCAAGAGACTGGTCCAATACCGACAGCACTAACTTGCCCTATTTTAATAGCAAAAGATTAAAAAACAAACGATCTCTCCCGATACCGAAGAGACAAATATATCCTGAAGTAGTTTACAATGTCCTTTCTAAAAACTGGCCACTGAGAAACTCTCGACTACCACACACGAAAATACAATGGAAGACCTTTTACAACCCGCCGTCCTTTGGAAGAGATGGGGAAATAGCATGGAGGTTGGCCTTAAATAGATGGGCAGATTCCGTCTTCTTGCAGAAAAGCGGATTGAGAAGAGAAGAAAAGTGTCCATGGTGCGATGAAGCTGTAGGCACGGCATGGCACATTGCATTGGAATGTAAAGAATCCAAACCGGTGTGGAACTTGTTCAGAAAACCACTGTCGTCCTTAACAGGAATCAAAGACATCAAGGAGGACATGATCGTAGCAGGTTTTGTGCAAAACAGACTACGGACAAAAGGAATTGCACTGGCAAATTTCATAACAACATTAGCCAAAAGCACAATCTACCAAGTCTTCGTGAGGACTTGTAAAGGAGAAAGGGGAAAGCCTGACTGCATAAAATATTTTAAAAACCAACTGAAGAAAAGAATTGTGAGAGAGTTCACTCACAATACGTCTTTAAAAACAGAGGAAAGGTTAAAAAAAACTTGGTGCTGCGAAAGAGCTCTGTGCTACGTAGATAACGGAGAGTTGAGAATATCAGATATATTGCTCTAAAAACATTGGAAATCGTCAATTTCTAATCTGCTGCTAATCATGAAAAAAATTGAAAATAAATAAATAAACAAAATGGTCACCTAAGAACTAGCAGGAGAAAAGGGTTACTGAGGGGTAGGANAATTCATTTGCTTTTACTTTTTAAACGATATTAATTTTCGGATGTTTTGTCTATATTGCTAATGTTTCTTTTCATGATTATTATTCCTTTCTCTACCCAAACGTAATCGAATTATTCAAAATAAGTCCATACGATTTGTCCTAGCATCGAACCTGGGTCCATTAGGACAAATATCCTTACGGCATACGATAGAACTCCCTATCTTCTATAGATGTAGCGAATTTCAATCTTCTATACTTGATTCACCATCATGAAGACACCATTTAAATGCCTATCTCGATTATTTTGAAGAAGATTCTCGGAATATGATGCGAGTTAATTCCCTTAACCCACAGCCGTTATGTGCGCTATGCCTAGAAGTGCATAATAACATCAAAAAACTACTTCCGGTGTCAGTAATGTCATAAGTAGCACTCGAACAAAGGGGACTCTTTGGTATCCCCCCCAGAAATCAGGAAGTCAATTCCGCAAATTAGTCGAATTTAGAGAATCCCCTCACTAAACATTCCCATCCGCAGAAGAGCGGCACATATGTTATATATCGACGCCTCTCCGGATATCTCCTTATATGGACGTTTCTCCGGATCTATATATATACATATATACATACATANAAACTGTAAATGATATGAGTGTGTGAAACATTGAACATTTAGTACACATTTTTAGGAGAAAAATTATGCAATGGAATTTGATCAATGCAAAAGTGGGCCTCGATCAGACACATTGTACTTTACATACATATATATATACACACACACACACACAAGTAAAGGCAGCTTGCATACAGCAAGCACCGAGTTCCATCCACAAAATACAATACCCTAAAAGAATTCTTCATAATACGTGCATACGAATTGTCCTAGCATCGAACCTGGATCAATTAGGACAAACTTCTTTGGGGAGTACAATAGAATCTACATCTTCTTTCTGTCCTGTGAATTTCAACATCCTACCTTACCGGAAAGTACCCTAAAGAATTTTTTAAAATTAGGTCATACGAACGGTCCAAACATGGGCGTACAGGGCAAAAATCTCTACAGTACTCGATAGACATTCATCTATTCCAACAACACCGTGAATTGCGACATTCTAACTTAACGCAAAATAACCTAAATGAATTCTTGAATTTAGAACATATGAATGGCCCTAGCATCGAACTGAGGACCATCACGACAAAAATCTTTACGCAAACAATAGATAATTATCTTTTCTATCGGTGGCGTGAATTTCAACAATCTACCTTATCAGGAAATACCCAAAATGATTTTCTGATATTATGAATTTACCTAGCATCGAACCTGGGGCAATTAGGGATAACGCTTATACGTCAAAAAAAGATAAAAACACGTTCTAAAAACTTCGTAAATTACAACGTTGTATCTTAATGCAAAATACGCTAAATGAATTTTTGAAAATGCGCTCAATGCATTTAAAGGGGAAAAGTAACATCTTTCGTGTTGCAGACTTGCACTCCGCCTTCCATACACCGAGTTACATCCACCAACTTGAATACCTTAACCGTATTACTCATATTACGTGCATACGAATTGTCCTAACATCGAACCTGGGTCCACTAGGACAAATATCTTTACGTCATGCCATAGAAACCCATATCCTCTATCGATACTGCGAATTTAAACCTTCTACCTGACCGGGAAATACCGTTACGAATTTTTGAAAATTCGGTCATTCGAATGGTCCTGGGGTCGAACCTGGAACTTTAGGACAAAAAGCTTTACGGCATACGATAGACAATCATCTATTCTATCAACATCGTGAATTGCAAGTTTCTATCTTTACGAAAAATACCCTAAATGAATTCATGAACTTCAGACATACGAACTGCCCTAGCATCGAATTAAGGACCCCCAGGGTAAATACATTCACGTTAACTATAAAGGTGTGTGCTCTCTATCGATGACGTGAATTTGAACGTTCTATCTTACCTAGAAATACCCTAAATGATTTCTTGAAAGATTTGCACTAAGAATTTCCCTAGCATCGAACCTGGGGCCACTAGGTATAAAGCTCTTGCGGCAAACGGAAGATAAAATCATTTTCTTACGATTCCGTTGACTGCTGAACATCAAGCAGCTCTATTTCCGCACAGAGTTACGAGAACACCCGCTGCATTCCATATGATGACAACGTTGGGAAAGTTATTATTTTTATCACGCCATTATTGCAAAAAGTGAAGGAATGGCCGCACTGACCGCTCGAAAAGCCGCATTGGTCTAACGGCCGCGAATTTTCCAATTCTGGTCTATGGAATTAGTTCTGTAGAAGATTACACGCGGCTTACATTTTCTGTAATTATTTAGTAGTTTAGTTCCAATTCAACTATAATTTCATTTCCAGTTGATGGAATATCCAAAATGCTAATTCCTTTCTTTAAATGGGAAAAGCATAAATATTTGGATTCGATGATTATTTCAGTATTTCTTCATGCGATTTCCCGAACGAAAGTTTTTGGCGATGAAAAATTAATTCATGGTAAATTCATAAATCCACCTAAGCGACGGATTTTAGAATTCGGCTTTCATTCCACTACCAGATAAACTTGGATTGCGTATCAAAAGCTAATGACTTGTGGCCTTGAACCTCTTCGAACCGATTTGCAGGGCTACCAACCATCAGAATGAGTTCAGCTAACTCCGCTACTCCGAGAAAAATTTGTTTCCCGAATCTGTGGAATATGAAACCCTTCAACGATTTGTCGCCAAAGAACAGGTTTTCGATCTTAAAACAACCCTTTGTTATATATAAAATATCCCTTTGTGATGATATGTAAACGCAAAACAAATATGCTGAAAGTAAAGATTTTCAGGCGAAAGGGAACGTAAATTTTTCCACCATTAGCCAGGCAAAGTTAGAAGTGAGGTACTTCCCTGTGGAGAAAAATAACCACTGCTCAATTACCCTGTGACGTAGAATCCAGTGATCAACAGCCTCTTCGAATTGGCATTGAATATCCTTATTTTTGCGTACATTAAAGATGTTTAATTTAAAGAAATTGAGAGAGCGTCGGAATTGCACAGATATAATACATTTTTTAAAGATTGATATTAAACTTCTATTCGATGTTATTGGCCCTACTAATTCATTTGCTTTTACTTTTTAAACGATATTAATTTTCGGATGTTTTGTCTATATTGCTAATGTTTCTTTTCATGATTATTATTCCTTTCTCTAACTAAATGTAATCAATTGCAATCTGTACAGCTATTACTATTATTTGATATGATTCTTGTTAAAGAACTGCTCAAATGATTTCCATAAACAAAGTATCCTTCACATCGTTGTATTATCAGTAGTTTTGCGCAGATTTTTCACACCCCTTTTTTGGTGGTTTCCTGCTCTGGATATTTTTTCCTGGCACATTAGGTGTTTTACATCCCTAACTTCTTCACAAGTTTTCCTCCCTATTTCTATTTACAGATTTATTCGTTTTTATTTATGACGACAGTTTAAATGGAAGAAGAGACTTTATAGTCCCTCCTTAATGCAGCCCTAAACACAGTAAATGAAAGACGAATTCCACATATAACAGAAGACAAATGATAAATTCGCCATTCATCAAAATATGGCGGAAAAGATAGAGTATGAAATCGCGATTGGCGAATTACTTTGAATGGCAAATTGCAAAGAAGCTGTCAAAAGAAGACTCAAGCAGCAAATAAAATTTGAAAAACAGATTCATTTAACCAATCTATCTGAGTACTGTAAATCCCAAAGGCCAATTGGGACTCCTCTACTATTATCTGCAAAGAGAGGGAAATAAGACAGGAGTGAGGTCATTTGCTGCTCGAAGCGAAACAAGTCCATGCATAGTAATTCTACGAGTAACTTTTTTCCCAGAATCCCAAAATGAAAGTCCTTAGTTAATGCCATTATTCAGCATAACTTAGACCTCAGTAGCTTTCATATCATCACAAAACTGAAGTAAATGAAAGATATATTTTTTCTGTTCCGAATGACAAATGAGAAATAAAACTGAATGAAACATGAAAATAAACTAAACAGTGCACAACGCGATTAGCAAATCTATTGAATGTCTGCTTTTAGAATAGCGTGATTAAGGTCCTCTTTCCTCGAAATGTGTCCTAGTAAATTTCCGCCGCCATGATTGAATAGGGATTCGAATCAAGATGCTCAAGGGTCTCTTGGCATCTGTTTTCGTTTCCCTCAACGTAAATGCGTTTCCGATGAGTGCAGATGTTCTCTGTTTCTGTTAGGGACCAAACAAGGTTCATCACTTTCATTCTTTTCCACATTTCCCAAGCAAACGCTTCATCTTTGAACTTATCTCGGTCTTCCTCTCCATGCATAATCATTCTCTCGTACATTTCAATGCCTCTGTCAATGCTTCCTAGAATTCCAAACCTTCGGAAATCACCAGTTTCATACATTGGTATACATTTATTTCGTTCCGCAATCATTCCATTACTAAATGTAATTCGATTTTAAAATACAAAAACCTAGAAACAGTACAATGTAGCTTGATAATGTAACTAAAGCTTTAAAGATAGTAAGTTCGCATTATGGTTGGAATAGAACAGGAGTGGAGATTTTCCCTCCGAAAACGTTGCTCAATATCCTCGCAATTGAAAATCGAATTATTTCAAACGAGTTTACGTCGTATTCTTCTATTTATACGATATTCAATTTGAGAGTTTAGAATTCATACTTTTGAAGAATTATTAAAACACATATTTCCCTTCGAGAATTACACTGATAAGTTAGCGATCTTTATCATTGACTCCATAAATTGTTATTTTAAAAAATACGGCATTTGATATCATTAATGCATTAAACATCATTCAAGAGTTAAACGTATTAATTCATTATTAAAATTCAAAAGAGACTTATAAGATTATTAAAGAGCAATCAATGGCCAACTCTCTCGCCCATTCCTTTAATTCATTGTGTATATAAAACGATTATTTTCTACAAAATAATTTGACATTTCTGTTCCCCAGTCATTTTTCAGAGGGTGATGAAATCTTGTAGCTTTTACATCTGCATCGGCCATATTATTGTACCTTTTTATTGTGGTATTCCTTCTATTGTTGCGTCTTAACAGCGCCGAGTGAGGATCAAATTGAAATACGTATATCTTTTTACAGGGATATGATCCAAAAATTTCGAGCACTAAAGAAACAGCGTTAAACGAGTACTTAATAATGGGGATAGGTGAACAGAGAATAAGAAAATTTATCATTTTTTTGTTTTATTTTGTAAAATTTATTGCTCAATGCTTCTTTATTACATTAATTATATACTTATTTATTGCCGATATCGAATTATGTTCCTAGAATGAAGTCATCTAACGTCGTTTGAAATTCCGTTTCGTTTAGCAAGCAGCTGTTTATAGCAAGACAGCATCAATTACACCTAACCTTTTAACTTCTATCAACACTATATATGTATAAACTGATACATAATATCCATTATAATGACTAAACTTTTTTTTTAGAAAATCCGTCGAAAGTTCCTTTCGTTCCATATCTTCAGAAATGATAATTAATTTGGATCAAAGGAATCATGCGCAATTTCTGGGAATCTCAATACTGCGTTTGATTTTGGGGAATAAAACCGCGCAATACTGAAACAGCGTTAAGCGGAGTAGCGTTTAACGGGGTCTTACTGTACATTAAAGAGCAGCTGAAGACTCCGTTGGTTCTCAACAGAGAAAATAGTAGATGGATTAAATAGAGTATATCTATTTGTACACAAGAGGAGGAACATCTCGAATCTTAGTTTAGCCCAATGAGACAGGATATCGAAAACAAAAATTTTCAATGAAAACCCCTGTATCTTAACAAAGTTCGCATAATTTGGAGCCGAAATCTTTCATATGAAAATTGTCTCTAGTTCGTTCGGTGATTCTTTTTTCATTCTGGTACAGAATGAGAGCCCGAAAAAGATTAAATTGAAGTTTATATGTATATCTCATGGGAACGCATTGACTCGCAAGAGATCGAGAAATGGCAATTCTTCAAACTATATTGGTGCTTCGTAAATCATAAGGAATCTTATTAAACTATTTTTAAGCGATTTTTTGAGTTTCAGGGTACATCAGGCGACAGAAAATAATTGGCAATTGCCGTCGTAATTTCCTCATCTTCGCGATCCTACGCAAGGACATCTTGGAGGCCGTTTCATGCAAAAGGATGTTTCGAAAGAATAGAGCAAAAGCTGCGATTGTCTCGCATATTTTTTTATCGGTGATCTAAAGGACGCATTTATCGCTTCTTTTATTTCAAACGTCGGCAATGGACTCCGATCGTCATCGATAAACCAGCCGGAAGCAATCTCCTACCCTTCTAAGGTAAAATAAACACCGCAACATGGTAAGGAATTTATTTAGCGGCGACTCTTCAAAATTTCTTCTCACTTACATAGAATTTAAACAAAAATACTTTCGTCTACTAGTGTAATTGGGAGCAAAATTCAAAGAGAATATATATGCCTTTTTCATGAGTACGATCTACATCTGCATAAATACCATGCAAAACGTCTTTCGGCGTGTGGCAGGGGGTGTAATCACCAACCGTTCGAGTTACCTCTTTAGCTTATTGTTGTTGCGTATCGTTCTCGAAAAGAATAATTCCCTAAAACGACTTCTCCTCGCATCTATTACTCTTAGTTTACGCTCACTGTCGGATCGGCAAATGCAGCAGAAGGGGGTTGAATGTATCAAGCAATCGCAGCCTAGCTTCTAATCTCCTTTCTTTTAAGAATTCCTAACCTGTGAGAGCATTCGTGTAACGCTTGCTTTTCTATCGTAGCACTTTTTAACAAATCGTATCGCTTTGCGCTGCTCTTTCTCGAGTTCGCGAGCATTCGTTTCATTCGTTGGGTCCCAAATACTCGCCGCATATCCCAGATGGGGCCTAACTAGCGTGAAATAACATCGCTCTCTATCCTATAAATTACGTCTGTCTTATAAAACGGAGCTCTTCAGTTTCTTTACGTTAGATTTTTCGAATATGTGTGCTCCAGTTTAATAGTGATTCCGAGATAACACTCCACTAATTTTATACGAGTACTTCTGACACAACTTTTTCTCTCCGAAGAAATTTTAAGAAAAGTCTAAGAAAATAATCGGTTTGGTTTACCGTATTTTAATAAGGGTTTCTCAGTTTTAGAGAAATTTTCTTCTCGTGTTTCGTTCATTTTTCCCTAATTCGTCTTTTCCAAGAACCTTTTTATCTCTTCCTTCCTGTCAACCCTTCTCTGCGTTTGCCGTTTTATTTAAGAAACCTTTCCCATTCTGACGGTTTCATTCAAAACGATCTCAAGTCTTTCTTGATTTTTTTTCAACTATAGATACAGTTTTGATGATATAATGGGAATATTATCCGTTTGATTTCATTGTCTTTCTCCTCGATTAGCAGTCGCTGAAATAGATTATCCATTTCCCTGGAATCTACGAATTTTCCGGGAAAATTTCAACCTCATAAGTGCATCAGCAGTCTTGTGGAATCAGTCCTACACATACGATTCCCAACGATTTCAGAATTCATTCTTTCCGCGAACTATACATGATGATAATAGGCTAAAAAAATAGTCCGAACGCCCGGTGTTTTCACCCCCTGCCACACGCCGTAAGGCGGCTTGCAGGGTATTTATGTAGATGTAGATGTCGTTCGTTTGGATCCATATTACAAAAAGAGAGATTATACTATCACTAAGAATTTCACAATCTATAAATTACTCATTTAAAATATTTTTTGAGTAAAATCAGTTTCCGAAGCAACCTGCATTTGAGTCCATCATTAGTGTCTTCAAACAATTCAGCCTGTAGGCGTGTTTGAATCTCGACAACCAATAGCCACCAAAAGCTTTGAAGAGGGAATAAGGCTTACTGAAGAAGTTAAGGAATGCGCTCCTTGCTAAGCTAACAGTGCCAAGTCCACGTAAATACTATACCCAATGTGTATATATCATTCAAAATAGGGAGTGGATGACAACATCGTTCATATCTCAGAAACTTTCAGATAATTACAACAGTGAACAAGACACAGAGACTAAATTAAACGAAAGAATCGATTTCCTTTGTTCTGCGCCTAATCTCCATTTATGACGATACAGTTGAAGAACCACTGAATTGAATCTGAAAAATTACCACGTACGCCTTTCATCAAAATGTGGTTCATTCAACACAAAATGGTCTTTTCATATCTTTTACTGATTTCTTCTCCAAGACAAGCATCCGATGCTTTCCATAAATCCAACCAAAGTCCCTCTCATTTGGTTAACAATGGCTGTTTGTCAGAAAATACATTTAGAAAGGCCTCCCTTACCACTTTTCTCTTTTACACTCCAATACATTTCTTTTCCTCCACTTTTCCATCCTACCTCGAATTTGGGTCCATACTTTCAAACGAAAAACGCATTCTTTTCCTCTGGCTTTGCTGTGGATCGCCAAACGATGGTCCGCCGAAAATGGCGAATGACAATTACAAATTGAATTCAGAGAAAATCTGAAAATAAATTAATCTACATATATTGTAAACATATACACACATACCTTCAGAACATATCCTGCCGTTGAATTATAGCGTGTTTTATAGTTTATGGCGCAGAATTGTATAATGGCGTGTGTGCATGCATTTATGGCGCATTGTTAATAAAATAATTGACGCAGGAATAGTGGACACTTTGTATTGCGGGTGAAGGTCAGACCTGCAATCATTGACTTGAGTGGTCGGATTTCCATCGAAAATAAAACATCAAAACCTCAAAACTATCTTCACAAGAAATTGCATGATAATAAGGAGGTGTTCGTGGATTTCCCAAAATAAAGTGATTGTCCCAAATTAAGATGTGAACGATTTGGGAGGATCATCATTGCTTCTCAGGATGAAAAGGTTCAATGATTAAATGAAAGCAGAAACCTAATTTACTTTTAGAAGAGATGACATTCTTCCCTTATGGTTGATTATACGTGAGTATATTAGTGAGGAACTGGAGAAAGCTTTAGACATCCGGAATAGAATGCTACGATGTATGCGGGCACCTACCGGCAGAAAGTAATGAAAGTAGAAATACTGGTCATGGATTCATTGAGAAGGCGAAGTGTAGAAAAAGACAAAAGGCTGAATTAATGGAGAATAAATTTTAATGTTTGGAATGCAAGCTGAGAATAATTAAATGGTCGAAGAAAACTTTGATGGCAATTGGATGATTCCGGGCAATTCCACGAGTAATGCAAGCAGTTAATGAACTATCAAATCATGAGGATTTTCAATGAGAATTTACGTAAGGTTTAAGGAGAGGTGTGAATGGAAAGGGATGAAGACTTCATCGTACAAAGTATTCACTTTTTCCTTAATTCTCCTTTGGGGGGTTATCCTCATAAGACCTGCTTTGTGAGTAGGCAGCCTCAGTGAGGACCTCTGGCGGCAGTTCGTGCCACTAAATGTGGAGGCTGCCCGCCTTACTTACAAAGCATTCCCTTCAGAGACGTGCCATGGCAGTTCAGTGGTTAGAATACCACCCCGGAAAGTGGGACACCTGGGTTCGTGTTCCAGTCATGTCGCTACTTTTCACGCTTGCTATTCCTTGAGACTTTATGTTCTTTAAAGAGGAAACCTTATATAAATTTTAACAATTTACATCCAAATAATCATATTCTATTTATGGGTATTACTTGTATGATTTATTTTATTTTTTATGATGACAAAGAATGTTTTGTTGGGGCAAATACCGATGTAGTGAGAGAAGTAGGAATCGTTAGAAGTTGGCTGGGGTGGTGTTTGATAAGCTTCCTCTTGCGTATACTAATCACTCGATTAATTGAATGCCCTTGAAAGCATTCTGAACTTCAGACGCCGGGGTCAGTCACTTATCACGGATGCAATAAAGCAGCGCGTGTCCTACGACGCATTCATTGAGTTCGTCATTTCAAGAAGAGCTGTGAAATTAAAATTGTCTTCAGAGTTATTCCGCTTCTTCTTTTTCGAAAATATTTAATACTTTCATTTTCTTTTCGATGTTGCGTTTGTTTGGCATAGTCTCGCCGCTTCTGTCTCTTCTAATACATTTCCATTAACTCGCTTGTTTATGAAGCTATAAATATTTCTTTGTTTCCTTTTGTTATTCCGTCGTTAACGTAGCAAATTATTTGTCCGATCATTACCGAAGCTTCATTCGTTAGTGCCGTTTACAAATATTTCCAAATAAGTGAATAAATATGTGGGCGGGAAAATTTGGGGAAGGCGCTATTTGAGTATGTCAGAGAAAGATTATCTACAGATTCGTGAATTGTCCAAGAAGAAGTTTCTCCCGAATTGCCTCAAGGTTGTGGATTGTGAGTGCTACCTATAACTTGGCCAAACCCGTAACCTCTCTACTGTCTCCCCTTATTGGTCATTGGGAAACTCAACGGAGTTTATCGAAAGAATACCAAAATTCCACCTGGAGTCCGCTGGATAGTTTTGATGTTGTATTCACCAGGGCTTATTTAGATGACACTTCTAAAAGAACATTTTGACGAAGGCACTCTGAACCTATTCAGACTTCCACCTGTAAGATGGACATCTCTATGAGCAAACTGATCACGGGCTCGCCTCTTTCCCCTGGCAAACCTCTACTTCAAGGAAAGGGCACTTACTGAGGGCACTTCTACTACTAGGGTACTTACTACCGAAAGTATTCTACAGATGTGTTGACGGTGCTTTGGTATGGACGCTCGATCAATGCCTCGAGCATCTGAACAACATCCACCCTATCATAAAATTCACCATGGAACTAGAAAAAGATGAGTGCCTTTCATTCTTAGACGTAATAATCCGCAAAAAGCCTGATCGGAGTATAGGACTCATTGTGCACCGCAAACGTACGCACTATGACTTTAACCTTAACAACAACAGCCACCACCACCCGTCATGTCTCAAGGCAGCGTTGTCAACATTGGTCTACCGTCACAAAATTACAACGGATGAAGACAACTTGAACACCTGCGCATAACCTTCTGACAGAACGACTACAGCTGGAAGGATATTGACGGAACCCTATATAAGGCAGTGCAACCTCAGTGTCCTGATTTGGCCGTTTACGGTACAGTGGCTGCAAGTGAGGAAGATCTCTAGAATCCTAAGAAAGCACAGCATCGGAACGGTCCGCAAACCAGTCCGGAAACCTGAAGAAAGCATGTTAAAGACGACTTGGGCCTAAAGACGCCAGGGATTTAACAAATACCCTGCGAATGTGGTTCTTGCTATACTGGACCAATATCGCGGACCATCTGCCTCAAAGAACACTCCCGTACTACGTCAGAACGAATTCCAGGAAATGTATCTTACATTTCGCCCATTCAACACCATGTGTGCTTAAGCAAGCACTCGCGAGTGGCCCCATGCGGGTCTCTACCATCTGCAGTTAATTATATCCGGCGGAGATTTAGATTTAAGACTCGTCTTTATTCTGGAAAAAGTGCCCGAGGAATCGAGACCAAAAGTACTTAAACAGTAGTAAAAATATCAATATTTAGTCTTCCCTTATTGATTTTTACGTAAAGCTCTAAACATGAATGTTATCAAGCCACACAGAGAAAAGAGATGTTATTCAACTCGAGTGACTGTCAGGGCCGATGAACAAGAGCAGTGTAAACAACGCAACAGTAGAAACGAAACAACGCTAATAAGTGCTTCTTTTAGGACTGTAGAAATAATATTCAAATGCTATTAAATAACTTGAACGAAATAAAACGAGAGTTCTCTGGTGGAGCGGAACAATACAATTTGTGCGAACATTCCGTCACTTTCGAATATTTTATGGATTCATTTAGAGTTCCCTTCGCCTTTACGGATCTTCACTCATTTTGTTCGTATTCTTTAGAAAATATTGCTCGCATTATATCGCAGAATACTTGTGTGAGTTTTAAGTTTGAATTTTATTTTAAAGACCGCCAGAATTATCGTATAAAATCATGTCCGAAAAGAAATAAATTTGAATTTTCCCGATTTCCTTCTGGTGAAATTAAGTGAAATCTTTCTGCTTATACTTTTAATATAAGACAATTTGGGAATTTCTTTGGTTTATTCTGATTTGTTCCCATTATATTTATATTTGCCAGTAATTTTCACGGCAGAATCATTCGATAACCCAATCATGCACTTACGCATTTCAGCAAAGAATAATCACGTTTTAAAATTCATTAATTTTATGATTCAAAATTTATTTCAAATTCGTGGTTAAATAATATTAAGAAAGGCGCACATAATGATCTGAACGTAGATAAAATGAATGATTTAATGAAAATGAACAAAACGAGGTGCGTTGGAATGGATGCAACTAATAAATGTATAAATGGTCTCATTCGGTGCCTTTTTCCACCTGACATTAGCATTTACGAAATTATAATTTAATCATAATTCTAATTCGAATTGGACGATTAATCGGAAATATTTTGGGTACCGGAATTGGTAAATTTTTAACTAAATTTCCGATTCTAAAAACGATTCTTGGGAATTTTTGTTTCATTCGTGGTAAATACATTAATCCGTATCGGTATTAAATATCAGGTAAATCAAAATGCCTACATCCTAATATAGAAGTTAATTAGTTTAAATATATAAAATGACGAAATTCCATTTATTTGGTGAAATTCAAATGATGATGCTCACCTCACTGGCCGACTGAAGTCATATTTTCTTACCAAAAAGAAATCGGCTCGAAGACGCAACAGGAGAGATAATAGGTTTTTAGTATCACAATTTAATAATATTATGACATAAAAGTTAATAGCTATGTAATTGTGCGATTTAAATAAAGATATTTTTCTTATTATTGTTTAAACTTTGACCCAAGATTCTTGATATAAAGGATTTCTTACTCTATTTTCGAGATATTGTATTCATTATTCCTGAAAATGTTTTATTAATAAATGTACTTTGTGCATTAAGTATTTGTTTCTCAAACAACATCACCTATAATAATGAATTTTGCTTGTTGCAACAATCGGAAACGGTAAATATTTTCCCATCGACACGAAATCTTTCTTTTCTCGTATCTCAGAACTGTCCTTTCTAAATAACTCCTCTTCCGTGGAGTCCAAACAAGAGGACTGAAAAATAAATCTTTCTTAAGCAACATTCCTACTTCCTTTCTCCTATCGAGGACCATAAAGCTTTCTGGTCCTACGTTAGAGATGTACAGGGATAGATACAAACGGTAAGCTCGTTAAGAGATAGCGACGGAAATGTAACTTGCGATGTGAAGAGGAAAGCGAATATATTAAATATCTTTCATCAAAGCGTATTCACGGGCGATAGATGCAGAGGTACCCTTCCGGAGATTAATACGCTCTCATCAATGGAAAGTATATGCTTTACTGAAGATGGAATTGCAAAACTCTTACGTAATATTAAGTCAAACAAATCGGCAGGTCCAGAGGGTATTCCGGCTAGAGTATTGAAAGAAATGGCAGAAAGCGTCGCCCCTTATCTCAAAATTATATTTACCAAGTCCATGTACAAAGGTAGAGTTCCAATAGATTGGAAGTCAGCGAATGTAACGCCTCATAAAAGTGGATTAAGGGAGAACCCAGGAAATTATAGGCCTATCTCATTAACTTCGCTCTCCGGAAAAGTAATGGAGCACGTCGTTGTCAGCTCACTTATGAAGATCTTAGATAGCAATCGTTTCCTCAGTAAGAACACTCCCAGATTTAGAAAGAACCGATCATGCGAAACTCAACTAGCTCTATTCGTCCACGATATCTTAAATTCTGCCGAAAGTAAAAAGCAAGTGGACGCTATTTTCCTTGACTTCAAGAAAGCTTTCGACAGGGTCCTCCACTACAAATTAATTTACAAACTAAAATTATTAGGTATCAACAAGGAAGTAATTGAATGGATCAAGGATTTTCTACACGAGAGAGAACAGCAAGTGGTACTTGATGGCGTTAGTTCGGAAAAAGTCAGAGTCACTTCAGGCGTACCTTCCCCGTAATCTTTTCCCCGTCGTTTTCGGGAAAATGAGTACTCTCTCTGTACGAATTTAATCTGCACTAATCTATTTACAATTACATTAGTACACCATAAGCCGCCGTAGAGCGTATGGCAGGGGTAATCTATTATAACCATAGCGCTTTATACTACAGCCTCATAATCATTATATTCAGCGTTTCTGCGATTAAGAACGTCTTTTTCCTTTACATTGATTATTTTGAGGGCCACATAATTCCGTAATCATAATTATTAACAGTTATCAAGTAATTACACAACTATGAAGTGATAACAAAAACGCCATTGCGAGAAAAGCTATAACAGAGCGGAACGGTGACAACAGAGCAACTAGAAAACAAAACGAACCCAAAAAAATTTAATCTTCAATTGTTTTAAAATAATTCAAGGTTTGAACGAATAGAAGATCGTCAGACCAGGTCGTGTTAGAGGATTGTTGTGCAACAGTAACTATAAAGGACATCGCTGTGGGTGTAACTGGACATCAACTTTATACTGTGATGGTACTCTTCAAAGTACTCCAAGTAGTACTTTTACTTATTACTCATAATAATACGCTGAATATATTTCTTGAAATCGTTATCTACAGCTACATTACCTGCTCTTTCGATACAATGGTTCATTTCCCATATTTAAAACGAAGCAAAACCCATCTGTGCCTAAATAAATTTCCCCAATCCAAACATTCTTCCCTCTTCCGATGAAACATACGATTTCAGGTCTGTAATTAATTAATTCTGACGATATTCGGTGGAACTTTTTCATATTTAGTTTAATGAAAACGTCAATAGAAATACATTTTCTGAATTTAGTTTTTGTTTTCATTGAACTAAATCTTCAGGTTTCTAAGATTCATCACCAAAAAGCGTGCACAGTTATGCCAAGCAAATGACATTCGTTTTCCGCTCAGAAAACGAAAATTTCAGTTCCTATTTTTTATTTGCGGAAATATTCTCAGAAGATCAAAGATAAGAGGAGTTCTTTATGATCAAAACGAATGCTTCATTTTAAATACCAATTGTACCCGAGTAACGGTGGACCTTCCAATGAAAACATCGACTCAAACGTGCTATACGATAACATATTCTTAATTAGTTAACAGAATTAGCAATTATTAGAACGAGTTTAACGTTTAGCAGTTGGTCTAGATGAATATATTACAGTACATCAAATAGCGAATATCGATTTTGGTCCACTTCAGAGCATTTGAAGCTTACAAATATATTGTCATTATTTTGTGTGTCATACATGTTGACGTATATGAAATGAAAATTTTGAATCTGATCTCGTTTAGCGTTTGTGATAAAATTTAAAAAGGTCCGCCAATGATGGGGGATGTTAATTACCGCGAGAGTATATTATCATTACCTGGATTCGAATCATGCACCGGATATTTACTCGATGAGGGATACTAGGGCTAATGCGAGAGAGATGTTTACGGTGGCAAAATACTATTCTGCCAACAGAGTTTCTTTCCAATTGGAATGACTTCGTCCAACGGGAGATGGCATTTGTCGCATTAAAAGAGACTGAGGATGAGATTAAAAGAAGGAATTGAAGAAATTAATGATGGCAACGCCTGATGAATGTTTCAATGGCAGACCAACATGAAATTGAGACTTACTGGAGAGAGATGTTGAATGAAACAAATAGAAAAGAAGAAA
Source organism: Ladona fulva (assembly GCA_000376725.2). Lineage (NCBI taxonomy): Eukaryota > Metazoa > Arthropoda > Insecta > Odonata > Libellulidae > Ladona > Ladona fulva. Next base: position 64,271 of record KZ309306.1, on the reverse strand, counting down.
AGCACGGAATTAGAGGAAAAGATTTCCGAGAGGTCGGATGGATAAAGCGGGCGCGATATTTATCTCATGTTTAAAAGTTTCTAGCTTAACTTTAAGAGAATCTTTTATTATATACCAAATTTGACATTGCTGTAATGAACTCTGTTATTAATATAAAAAAATGCATATTATCTATTAATACTTCGTATTATAATATAAACTTAAACAGGAGATCTGTTTCTGTTCTTAGTCTTTGTTTGTTTGGAGGAGTTTTTCGGAAAAAACACAATTTCATAAAAGTTGTAATTGTCCGTTTTTTGCGCATGCTTTCGAGGCTCCCGGAATATCTGTGCATTAAGTATTTGTTTCTA
>KZ309306.1:31544-41789 GCA_000376725.2 Ladona fulva | reverse complement strand
AATTTATTCGGATTGAACTATCGAATGAATTTATTCGGATTGAACTATCGAATGAATTTATTCGGATTGAACTATCGAATGAATTTACTCGGATTAAACTATCGAATGAATTTATTCGGATAAAGTCATTCGATTGAAGTTATTCGGTTTTGAAACACTTTATTCGAATAATTCGATTGAAGCGAACAATCGAATTATTCGAATGTTTTTATTCGATTGGTCCCACCTCTAGTAATATGGTAGTACTATTCCGAATGGCAGAGTTTTTACAATTCTCTCGGTAATTCAAACATCGATTTCCAGGTCTACCTGATGTGAATTAATTACCTACTGGCGATTCACCTTCTTTAATAATTATAGACGATCTTATGAGAGTAGTGGATGGTCGCATTGTAGATATTTTCACATAAGTATCGCATCACAGGAATTTGAGCGATATACATATTACACAGAATCTTTTTCATCAAGGAAAAGGTGCACGCGATATATCTCTAAACACACACTACATAATATATTTCAAAAATCCTAGGGATAAATCGCAGATATTTCACTTAATGAGGCAAATTTATCCTGAAAATACAAAATTTATTCATGAGGCATACAATGATGCGACTTCTAAATCTCATGGGTATTTATTGTTCGACTTGAAACAATCCACCCCCGACATCTACCGTTTCCGCACGGAATTTATTTCCCGACGATGATGTAAATTATGTCTACATTCCGAAAAAGTGATATTTAAGTAGCGAACGTGCCCTTATGAACGCTCAGTCTTTGAGATGTCTCGAGAGCTAACGAAACACGCAAACACAATGCCTTACTTGGCGCATTACAAACCGTGCGTACGGAAATCGATTATAAAGGCCGCTGATCAAGGGTTAATCAGGGTGATTTGTGAAATTCCTGATAATACCTTGAAAGGCAACGTACAATTGTCGCATTCACAAAAGAAACGTCTCTCGCCTTTCAAAACGATACTCCGAAAGTTAACGTTCAGAAAGGGGTGTTGGAAAAGTGCACTCTTCGGAAAGAATCATTGCACAGAAAGATGGTTTTATACTACCTCTTTTGTTACCACTCGTTGGAGGTGTCCTCCCGAAACTATTGCAATAATGAAAAACGCACGAAAAATGATCCTCGTTCCTCAAGAATCAGCACATCGCACAGCTAGAATCGAAAAAAGCTGGCCAAAAATACGAAAACGCTTTTTTTGATTACAGACTATGATACTTCGCATGACCAATCTTGAATAAATTCCACATACGACTATGGAAGTCATTTACGTTGGATTCTACGCATTAAAATCGTACAGGGGTTCAAACTTCACCAAATTTTGCGAAAAATTCCGGACTTCGATTTTTCGCGAAAATCTTCAACTTCAAACCGCTGGTGAACCCAAACGAAGATAATCATCGGGTAAAATATAACTCCATGTTATAAACATGTTATTCCTCCTTCATTACACGTAGCATTTATGATCACTCTTGAATATTTACATACTTTACGTAACAAAATGGCGGACCCTTATTTTAGAGCAAATTTTTACCTAAAGCGAGGAAAATAGTAGAAAGTGACATCGAGTGACAGTTTGCTCGCTTAATATTCCGCTTTGTGAGTTTGGTTGGATGAATGGTGTAGTGCCAAAGTATGCAACCACTGGGTGATGGTCACTTGATAGGGATGGTACTGTGAAGACGGCTTTCGGCGGAGGGAGAGCACTGAAGATGAAGATGTCCATTTCCTTTTGCTGTTGGGTCTCGTGGGGCTATTATTCGAACCCGGTTGTCTTCTGCCCAGCTGCGTAGCTGCTTCCCAGATGTGTTGTCTTGGAGAGAGCCCCAGTCACCATGCTTAGCATTCAGGTCTCCGGCCAGGATTGGTGGTATGCCTGGGATAAATACATTAGAAAAAGAGTCTTGTTTGAAGCGGCGTCGATGGGGAAGATAGCAGGATGTAAGTTGTATCTCCCTGAGGTAACTGGAGATTAAGATGGATGCCGTCTCCAATCCATGCTGCGACGATGGTTGTGGTATTACAAGCCGAGCCTTGATGTCCTCAGCAACAAGAACCGCTACTCCGCCTCCAAATGCCCTGGTTCCATCATTGTGGATTGGTCGGTCCCATCGGCGAATGTTGTAGCCCGGGGTTGACCACCTGCTGGTGGGAGTGAGATGTATTTCCCGCAGCAAGGCGACATCCACACACAGTGTTCGTAGTAGGTGGAGCAGTTCAGCTGTTTTCCGATGGATGGCACCTACTGAATTCCAAGTTAGGATGGTCAATGATTTCTCTCTCTTTGATCTAAGGTCCATTAGTTTGGGCCAAAAGATCTCGGAGGGAGAGTGTAAATTCTTGGAATTGTGCCATCATAGTTGCTTGTAGTTGCAGCATCATCTGCTCCATTGCGGTGATGATGGCATCAGCTGGGCTGGTAGGTGAGGTAGTAGTTGCAGGAGGTTGTTGAGGTAATGGCTGCACTGGTGTAGAAATTCCTGCATTTCGTTTGGAGCGCAGGGGGATGTTTAGTTCCTGTGGTGTTTCCTGAGTCCTCTGGCTGGGCTGAGGTAGCACAGGGTAGGCCTGTGCTGGTGTCCTTCTTTGTTGGTTTCGTGCCTGATAGAAGGATAACAGGAGCGTTGGTCCAGGCCTTGTTTCTTGGTGCAGGTGCAGGTTGGTATGTTGCACTTGATGGTTCTCTGATGGTGGAGGCATGGAGTTCATTTGTCTTCTTGTCCTTCTCTGCTTTCCATGCAGGACATTTTCTAGACATGGCAGGATGGTCTCCTCCGCAGTTGCAGCAGAGGGCCGGTGGGGTGTCTGGCTTGGAGCAATCCTTCCCATGATGTGGTCCAGCGCACTTCCAGCAGCGTGGAGCTGCATGACAATGGCTTGATGAGTGTCCAAAGCGATTTCACTTAAAACACATTTGAAGTGTGTGGTGCTGTAAGGGTCGGATGGTGATTCTGCAGTATGAAAGTGCTGTGAGTCTGCAAACATCCACAGGCTTCCATTCTGGTGTTGCTAGTGCAGGGAAGACAAACTGTGGCAGAGGTTTGCGAGTCTTGTCTTGCAGTTAATATGCTATTTGGAGTGGTATCCCAAGTGCGTTAAGGTCCTCGAAGATCTCCTCCTTGGTTTTTTCTGTGGAGAGTCCTCGTATCAGATAAGAATGAAGTTTATCTCTTCGCTCAGCCCAAGTGGAGTAATCGATTTCCTGCTGGTCTAGGAAAGCAAAAGCCTTTCTGAAATCCTCAGAGGAGTTAAGGGAGATTCTGCAGACGTCCCCTGGTGAAGCAATGGTAGGTGGAGAAGGGAGTCCAATTTTCGTTGCCACAAAATCTGCTCCATTGAGGGCTTGCCGAAGGTCCTTTGCCAATGTTCTGATACTCAGTATGCCTTAAAGTTGACGTTCAGGTGGTCTTAGAATCGGCTGAGGTTTGTCGACGCTGTCAACTGTTGCGCCATTGGTGTTAGCCGTTGAAGGTGAAGGAGAGGCGGTGGTTTTCTATACAGTGGTCCTGCTGTTTGAAGATGTAGCAGTTGCATTCCCCTTCTCTATATCAGATAAATCGATTGATCAGCCTTCTCTGGCAGCAAATAGATTGCTCAGTGGCAGCGGAATAACTATTAATGTAGTTTGCTCTTCAATATTCAGGAAGTTTTTCTTCTTTGGATTTGCTAAGATGAATCCATCTTCTGGAGGTGGTGACATGTCCATCACATCCTCTGCTACTCTCTTTAGGCGTGGATCACGGTTCTTCGTTGGTTGTAAAAAGTTCTTGTCTTCCCTGCGGTTTGCAGAGCTTGGTGATGTGGAAAGATGAGGGTTAGGAGAAGGAAAGGATGTGGAGGTGGGATTGGAGGATGAGAAAAGGACATTGGTGATATTGGTAGGGAGGGTGATGGGAGATGAGTCACTGGATGAAGATTGGTCCATCACAATTGATGAGGATGATGATGTTATGCGATATCATGCGTCTTCCTTGTTACACAGGCCGCACAGTGGGCTGGAGAGCCCGTTTTTGCGGTCAAAAGTCGATTTTTCGTACTTTTTCGTATGGATCGAAAAACTTACTCCTATTGAAGATAAATATCCCTTTCAATAGAAAGTGGTCAAATTTCCTTTCAAGTAACCATTATAAATGAGAAATTCCCGATCAATTAAAAAGATGTTGACTTATAAAAAAACCACCATATGAAATAAACCTGGCAAACTACAGAGAATTTGCCTTAAAGACAGTTGTAATATTTGTGACACTATACCCATGGTATTTCATGCCTCCACCATTGCATAAGGTGCTCATTCATGGTGCGTCTATCATAGGTGCAGCACCACTTCCTATTGGGATGTTTTCAGAAGAAGCGCAGGAATCGCGCAACAAAGATTGCAGACGATTTAGTTAGTTTTTTTACAAGGAAAGCATCGAGAACTGATGGCAATACTGATTTAGTACATCACCTCCTAATAACATCAGACCCGATAATAACGTCACTCAGAAGATCTCCGAAAACAAAAAGAAGGAGCATTCCTGATGAAGTTTTAAATTTGCTTTCAACACCAAAATAAAATTACCGTAACACGAATTTCTAGTAATATTGTTGAAGCGAAATTAATTTTGGATTTCTGACCTGGAATATTATTATTAAAATGGGCCGAAATTCCTTTGTTTACACAGGCAGCCACCTATCTGGCAAACTCAGCTTCGGCGGAGTGGTGTCACAAATCGTCAAATAACGAACGGAAAAGCAGCTAAAAGCAGCTATTTCTTTATATCTCATAGTAAATAGATATTAAAACATATTGTACTATGCGAGAACGCGGTGGTAGAGGGTGGTTTTTTTATAAGTCAACATCTTTTTAATTGATCGGGAATTAAAACGCATCCAGGAAAATACTCTTCTTTTGACAAATCTAAGGGTAAATAGAGTATAAAATTATTATAGATCTTAAGAATACAATGTGATAATAAACTCGAACAATATTCGTTGTAAATAAAGCAATTCTAGTAGTGAAATTTTAAGAGCGAAGATGGCGCAAAATTTCTAAGAAATCCGGCTCATCTACGTCACCCATGTTTGAAGGCCTATTTCTCATTTATAATGGTTACCAGAAAGGAAATTCGACCACTTTCTATTGAAAGGGATATTTATCTTCAATAGGAGTAAGTTTTTCGATCCATGCGAAAAAGTACGAAAAATCGACTTTTGACCGCAAAAACGGGCTCTCCAGCCCACTGTGGGCCGTTCCGATTCTGAGAGAAAAGTCAGAAAAATAGACTATAGAACAAGTCGTTACGTAAGTTATGTTATGTATGTGTCCCATCTGTTGCATAGGCCGTTCTGATTCTTAGAGGAAAATCAGAGAGATATACGCTAGAACGAATCGATTCAAAAATTCATATTTTTCGCGAACGATAAGCGAAATTAACAGGTTAAGAAGGTTGAGTCATGGTGCATGCACCCACTGCCACACGCCGAAAGGCGGCTTACTGGTGTATATGTAGATATAGTTGTAGATCTCTTATTTATTTATAAAATGCTAACATGGTGTCTCATGATAGTAGAGAGTTTCAGTAGGGGCTTATCGGTTAACCGATATATTCTAAATGTTTCAGTGCGCTGTCTGTCGCCAACGTTGTTTAACATGTATTTAGAAGAAATGATCGAGGAAAGTTTGGAAGTAGAGGAAAATGCAGGAGCAAAAGTTGGGGGCAAAAGGATCAAATGTATCAAGTTCGCAGACGNGTTTAACATGTATTTAGAAGAAATGATCGAGGAAAGTTTGGAAGTAGAGGAAAATGCAGGAGCAAAATTTGGGGGCAAAAGGATAAAATGAATCAAGTTCGCAGACGATATGGTAGTGATCGCCGAGGATCCTGAGACATTGAAAAGGATAATGGACAGAATAAATGTAAGGTGTGAAAGATATGGAATGAAGATAAACAAGGGAAAAACAAAGACCATGAAAATAGGATGCGAAGAAAGAATAGGATTGGTTTTGTACGGAGAGGACATAGAGCAGGTGGAGAGATTCAAGTATCTTGGTTGTGTAGTGGAAAGTGGCTGGAAATGCTTAAAAAAAATTAAAGAAAGAGTAGGAATGGCAAAGACGGCATTCATCAAGATGAAATGATTATTGACAAGCAAGTTGGATATGAAATTGAAAAAGAAGTTGATGAAATGTTATGATTGGAATGTGTTTTTGTATGGATCTGAAACGTGGACAATTAGGAAAGCGGACAGGAAGAGAATAGAGGCGTTTGAAATATGGACATGGAGAAAAATGGAAGGTATAATTTGGAGTGATAGAGTAAGAAATGAGGAGGTCCTGCAGCACGTGGGAGAAGACAGAATATTAATGGGTATTATTATGAAACGGCAGAAAAACTGGGTAGGACACTTCCTAAGACATGAAGGACTTTTAAAAAATGGCAGTAGAGGGAGCGGTGGAAGGAAAGATGAAGAGAGGGAGAAGGAAAAGAAAGCTTTTGGATGAAGTAAAAGGAAGAGAAGGATACGTAAAATCTAAAGTTAAAGCCTTGGGAAGGAAATTATTTTAAAACCAATTACGCCAAGGACCTGCCATTTGGCAGAAAACCAATGATGATGAATATCATAAGTCCTTCAAGCAGCGAAATAGATTTTACCCGTTTGATGATGGACAAAAACTGAAAGGTCTGAAATAGTAAACAAAAAGCATTCTGATCCTGAATTCTAATTAGAAGAAACGAAAAGAAAGAAAAAACTAACGCAATCTACACGACAACCATGTCTTTGGTCCTCAAAGCGATTATTGGGTTCCTTGATGGTGAGCCCTCTTTGATATCTTCTTTCAATAATTTCTGGGAGATTTCCATATAAAATTTTTCCAACTTACCTTCTTTGAAAGTTGTTCTAGGACTAATCATCCATCTCTATGGTCTGTGTCAACATACCTTTAGGGGTTCACAGAGCGGAAATACAAAATTTTCCAGGAATACTTTTCTAAATTTGCATGTTTCATTGGCTTAAAAGGTAATTCGAGTCTAAGATCGTAATTCCAAGTCAAAGTATGCTATGAAAAGAGTTCACACATCGAATACTTTATAAGTAGAGTTGTTCGTAAACTGAGGTTCCAATGCATAATATTCTTATGAGTGAGGGTTTGGGCACCTATGGCTCTTCGATAACACAACAGTCGAAACCAATGGGGAATTTCCCCATAAGACTTAATTTTATGAAGTCAAAGGAACATTACGACTCCAGTTTAGCAGAATTTTCTGTTCTGTAGGTTACTTAAAATCCATAAAATTTGAAACACTACGATAATACAACCAAATAAATAAATGTAATAACAATGCAGAAGAAAAAGATTTTCAAAACTATACTCAGATTATTTGAAATGCATCTTACGTTGGACTACAAGTATATTAGGGAGAGGGAATGATGTACCAAACTGTAATGAAAGGGAGTATATGAGAATAAAAAACCACTGGGTGAACTATCATCTTCCTTATAAAACAAAGAATCATTAGCGTGATGATAAAGAGTGCGTTTTACCAAGTGGACATTCTGTTCAAGGATTTTTCCGGATCTAGACTGTCGTGGGAGGAATTTTCATATACTAACAATGGGAACCTTCATCACGAGGAGAGTCTAATCCAGATGGTTCACCAAAAATAATTTTCCAAATTTTGAGAAATCATGTAAATGTGAAACCACAATAACAAAATTTTACCAACTCAATCGGAAATGAGATGTCAATTTGCGACTAACATTAAAAATTACATATGAATTGACTCAGCATGAGGGAAATTTAGTTCTGTGAAATCAAAGTTTGTTTTATTACAAATTCTGTCAAACACCTGTTCGTTCTCCATTCCTGCAAGTTATTAGCTTTGCGTTTTCTCTTATATGCACTCAGTCGAAGATGTCTAATTTTCGCATATCTATTTGATGCATTCATGGTCTTCCCAAAGGCAGCAATTTATTGAAATCAACTCCTTTCTCCGCAGTGTCGAAGACGAGTGGTCTAAGAGAATATTCCCAATGCCACACAATGCAAAAAATAATGAATAATAGCAGGGAAGATACCGTTCGCTGTTATTCAGCCATCTCGAAGAGAACTTCCCCTCTAAGTCCCTTCCCCTACTTTCGCGGCTATGTAGAGGTCGCACCATGTCCTACGAAAACAGAAGTAAATTATTTCCTAGATTACCTTATATTAGATTTCCGAGTTTGATCTGTGACCCCCTTAAATTTTAACTCACACTGTTAGAAGAAGGTCTGAAACTATGCGAAATCTTTTCCATTTTTCAAATTGGTGTAAAATAAGCGAGTAAATTTGGCCGAAAAAATAGCTATTTTTTATGATTTCAAACGTCATTTAAGGGATTTTTGAAAATTTATTTTAAATTCTAAAACAAGTTCGCAATATTTCAATCTTTTCACTTGCAAATGCAGAAAGNACCTGAACTCTTTTGGATTCTTTTCCAGCGATTCGCGCAATGTAATAGATCTATATGCTTCGAATTCGCTACGAGCCTCATTCTTCGCTTTAATTTTGATGTCTAAATATTCTAGCCGTTGTTCTTAGTATTCAACACTGTTATTCGGAAAGGACTTCATACGCGAATGAATAACTCTCTGTTTTCTTTGGAGTGAACGTAATTTCGGTTTAACCCATCGCGGTTCTTGGCGATCTCGTACCAATTTCGTCGGAACAAATCTAAAGGTACCTTCGTGAAGGATACGAATAAACTCTGACCAGCTCGCGTCTACCGAATGTTTCTGAATAAAACAAAAAAATGCATTACTGTTCGCCTTAATAAATTCCTTAAACGCGTGGAAATCTGCTCTTTTAAAGACAACGTACGTGGAGGCTTCGTGACACGAAATGCATTTACCTTAAGCACTGCGGTTATTATTTTGTGATCTGATATTCCTTCAACTACAGATAATCTATGAACGAGATAAAGATGACTAGTGGCAAGTAGATCGAGAATATTGCCTTTGCCGAGAGAAGTCATTCGCTCATAACTAGGGTTACCATATTCTGATGGTGAGAAACCGGGACTTATCGAATTCTGAGGTGAGTAAAACTAGGATGAAAGCGTTACAATGCCTTAAAATTAGTCTGAATAAATTCCATCCGTATAGACACTCTAAATTATTCCATCTCTAAATAGCTGCGTCGTCAAACACTCAAGTAACGTACGATGAGCAGACTTAACTTCATAGGCTTCATATCGTAAAAATAGGTTCCGAGATTTTAATAAATTTCTTAAGGAAGAATATAAAACTCACTCTGCAATCGAACTCGTTATCAATTTGAAAGCGAATAACTTCGAATTATGCTCTCGTTTGCTATTCACAAGCCGAATCATGTATCTTTTCGGGAATGCTCCATAACAAACCTTGAAATTTGCTACAAGGCGTATCTTATGGGAGAACTTTGCACCGAACAAGCGTCGAACCAAGGAAGTCTTCTTGGGATCTTTATAGAGCTCATCAGAAGATAATTTGGTTATCAATACTAATAGAACGGAAAGTGCCTCAAATTTTCCCGACAATCCACTTATATATTCTTAATGGAAAAGTCGGAATTTTGAGACATTCTGGGAGCGAAGTATTGATACCTAGGATTGATATCCCTTTCTTCCACATCATCATCATTTTCAGCCATTTCCGGCCTCCCTAAGACATTTGCTCGCCTTCATTAACTTGCATATACCAGAATAGTACCGGAAGTTTTAATACACAATTTATGCTCTTGAAACAATAGTTTACTGCATAAGGCAGATAAGGGTGGTGAAAACCAAGACCGATAAAAATATACTTCAGATGCAAAACTTTCATAAACGTGTCAACGTATAATAATGTAACTGGGCTCCCGAATAGCCAAGTAGCCTTTAATGGGAACGATCATGGGTTCGATTCGAGGTGGAGGGCCCACATGTGCAAAATGACCATTCGTTATAATCTTATTAATCTTATTAATTTTATTACTAGTGGCAATGCATAGTAATAATAATGTAATATCTGTTATACAATAATGATAATATACAATAATATAATACAAATAATACTTTTACAATAATATTGTAGTGAATAGTACCATTTCGTTATATTTACCAATAATAATAATACTGATGCTTTTCACTCTAATATATAAAGAAAAATTGTAGAGGCAATAGAACATACATAATGCTGAGTGTTACATTCAGGTCCCCCTGAGCAAGAGCTCGTCAGGAGGTGCCACAGAAT
>KZ309305.1:136094-151928 GCA_000376725.2 Ladona fulva | reverse complement strand
TTATATACACACACACGTATATAGGTTACAAAAGATGAGGTAGAAGGAATTGCCTCAAAGGGCCGCCGATTTTTTTCTGTAAAGTCCTGGGTTTGGACATTTTGGAAAAAGCGGACATCCATCCTAGGCATCATGGGTTCGATTCTAAGAGGCCACAAATACGGTACTTTTCACATTGAAATGCATTGAGCACATTTTCAAAAATTTATTTAGCGTATTTTGCATTATGATACAACATTGAAATTTATGTAGTGGTTAGAACGTATTTTTATCTTCGTTTTGGTGCATTAGCATTATCCCTAATGGCCCTAGGTTCGATGCTAGGTAAATTGTTTATGACAAAATTTTAGAAAATCTTTTACGGTATTTCCCATTAAGATAGAAAGTTGAAATTCACGCCACCGATAGAAAAGATAATTATCTATTGTGTACGAAAATATTTTGTCCTGTGCGTCCTTAGTTCGATGCTAGGGCAATAAGTATGTCATAAGTTCAAGAATTCATTTATGGTATTTTGCGTTTAGATACAAAGGCGTAATTCACAGTGTTGTTAGAATGCCAGGAGCATTCGAACTACGAAATTTTCAAAAATTTGTTATTGTATTTCTCGATCAGGTAGAAAGTTTAAATTTGCATCATCGATAGAAGATATGAATTTCTATCGTATGCCATAAAGAGATTTTTAATAATGGACCCAGGTTCGATGCTAGGACAATTCGTATGGACGTATTTTGAATAATTGGTATAGGATATTGTAGTTTGTGGATGGCACTTGGTGTATGACAGGAGGAGTGTTGCAGGTGGTGCATAATGCTTTAGCTAATCTATCTTACATTAAGCTTGCAGTGTGCAAGCAGCTTTTACTTGTATGGTATACACCCATGTATAAAACAGCCACACAGGGTTTTTGTGGTTGTATTCTATATCTAACATAATAAATACCCTGAAAATCATATCCTTCAGCAAGATACACCTTACTTGTTAACAAAACCTTTTCACAAAATAATGTGGGTAAGTACTCTATATATACAGTGATCATTAACAAAAAAATCTACTACTGCAGAATAGCTACTGCTTTGCCAGAAAAATAACAGCAATAATATATCTTTATTTCACTTCTTATTTAGTCTTGATTTCTAACTTACAGTTGACATAACAATGTTGATAATCATGATGAGACCTATTTCATGTAGATGTAGACAGAGTGAAAGTAAAAAGTGTGGTGGGTTTCTTCCTCATAGGCCCAGGTTTGAGAGAAAATTGCAAGAAAGAAATACATCTTGTTACTATTCCAAAAATACTAGTCACACAAATATATTTGCCTGCCATACACCTACTGCCTTACACCTACTACCATACACCACCTGTCATGCACCTACTGCCATTTTTCACCAGCAGTTTGCAGTGACCTACAAAAGTGGGTTGGGTTGGGTTTCAAGATTACACCAAATTGGGAAGTATCATATAAGATCTATAGCAAAGATATCAATACACCCTCTCCATACACCGCCTGCCATATATTGCCAAAAGGGAAGATATGATTACACCCACTGCCATACACCAATGCATTTGATAGATAGACAATAATAGACAATAGATGGCCAACCCTTTTACAGTTTAGATGTTGCTTGAAAAACTAACATTCAATTATCAAGGGAAAATGAGAGGTCAATATATTATCAGAATTTCCTGTACACCTGTATGGAGTAAAAATTATCATGTCCTGGCATCAAACCAATGATTAATTTAGAAGTTCCTAAACTAATATATGAGCTATACTAATTAGTTTTATCCATTTTCTGAATTTTAGCCATTTTTTTGGCTGTGTCCTGAAAAAAAATTTAAAGAGCCATTGTTAACCTAATGAGAGAAATTTGATCTGTCCTAGCATCAAACTAAGTGTACTTGTGGTAAAATTCCAACCGTGTTATGGTTTAAAAATTTGTCTAACTATCCCTAAGGTTTGATGCCGAAATCATTTGAGAAGTTGCTCAAAATATTATCCGAGTTTCCTGTACATTTGTTACTGAGAAGTATTTAATCCGCCCTGGTGTCTAACCAAGAATCATTTTAAGAGTTCTCAGGCTTGGATGTGAAACTGAACCACAAATAATTTATTATGTGGGCTGTATGATAAGTACCTGCGTTAGGCAAGAAAACACATTTTTTTAACTTCTTTTGAATCTATTTCTCAATATAGTCTCCTTTCAACTCAATTCATTTAGTCCAACGATATTCTAACTTTTTCAAGCCATACAAAAAATACGTTTTGTCGAACTCTGCAAAATAGACCTTTGTTGTGGCGATGACTTCCTTGTTTGATGTGAATCCCAATCCATTTTTTCATGTTTGCAAACAAAAAGAAATTGCATGGGGTCAAATCTGGAGAATAGGGTGGATGAAGTAGCAATTCATACCGTAATTCGACCAGTTTTGCTGTGGTGGTTGCAGATGAGTGAGCTGGTGCATTGTCATGATGGAAGATCATTATTTCTTTGGCAAATGGAGCTGTTTCTTCCTCAATTCAGCATCGAATCGGTCCAATAAATCAGCATAGTACTGCCCTGTGATTGTGAATATGATGCCTCACGAATCCCAAAAAATGGTGGCCATGACCTCTCTGGCCGATGACACTGTTTTTGCCCTTTTGGAGCAGGTTTGCCAGGTGGAATCCACTGTTTTGACTGTTCTTTCATTTCTGTCTTGTAGTAATGGATCCATGTTTCATTAACAGTCACGAAACGCCATAGAAACTCTTTCAGATTGCGCTTAAACATGTCCAAACAGTGCTCCAAAGTAGTAATGCAATTCTGTTTTTGCTTCACTGTGAGCAAACGTGGAACCCATCTTGCCGATAGCTTTCTAATGCCCAATTTTTCATGTAGGTTACTTTGTGTGCGTTCAATTAAGATGTTTACAATGTCAGCAATCTCGCTGATCTTCACACGGTGATCTCCTAGCACGATATCATCGACTTTGTTAACCATATCATCCGTAGTCACCTCAATCTGACTGCCTGGGCACTCTTCATCAAAAACGGATGTTTGGCCACACTTGAATTCATTAAACCAATATCTGATGGTAGTCATTGAAGGTGCATGGTCCATATAAACAGCATGTAACTTCACATTGATTTCCTCACATGTCTTCCCATCCAAAAAAGATATCGAATCACTGTTTGATATTGCTCTTTCATCATGGTCTCAAGCAAACACGAACTCTTTGAAAAATTGAACGAAAACTTTGTGTCAGTGGTGCCATCAGTCGCTAAACATGGGTACTTATCATACAGCCCTCGTATGATTGCTGTGCTTTTTATATAGAACATTCCTTGCGTCAGTGTCGCTTATCTTCAAATGGAAAATGCAAAATACAAATCAATGAAAACTCACGCGATGTACAAAGTCACCAAAAGTACCATTTTTAGGACTTTCTAGAATCTAACTCATGATACCCAGGAGCATTTATTCTCTACTGTCAAGGTTGACGACTTTATGCAAAAATATCGCTGGCTCAGTGATGTTTTTCCTTTAGCCTCAGAAACTGTGAATGCCAAGGTAATTTTTGGAAATCCGTGCAATGTACAACCACCAAAATACCCTCTTTGGGGCTTTATAGAATCGAACCTATAGTACGTAGAAGAGAAATCTCATCTATGTCTATTCTAAATCTCGTGGTCTTCAGGAGAAATAATCGCCAGGTTCATGATGCCTTTCGTTTAACAGAAAATGATAAAAAATTATCATTAAAAACCCTCACAATTCAGAAAATTGCAAAAAGTAGCTTGTTTGGGGCCTTCTATACTCCAAACCATGATAAATTGGAGTGATCTCTCAATTACTCCTTCGCGAGATAGCCGGCGTCTTTCCACAAAAGAAAATCTGGTAATTGTCACTCAGGTTTCAAGGCTAAATCGCTTGGGGAAGTAGCGCAAAATATTCTCCAAGTTTCCTGTATGTTCCTTATGAGGAAATATTTAATCTGCCCTGGCATCGAAACAAGTAACAGTTTAGAAGTTATTAATACAAGTAAAAGTTGCTTGCATACTGCAAGCAAAAAGTACCAATTTCGGGGCCATTTAGAATCAAACCCAAGGTACACAGGTGCAATGTCTCATTAATTCCTTATTGTGATTACTGTGGTTTTCAAGCAGAACATTTCTCAATTCAGTGACCTTATCGTCTAGCGGAAAATACCAAAAACAAATCATTAAAAACTCGCGTATCTTATTGGAAAATGCAGATGAAATTTTTGAAAATCTGCGCAATGTAAAAACATTAAAAGTACCCCTTTTGGGGCTTTCTAGAATCAAACATATACTACCTAAGAAAGAAATCTTATTATTTCTCTATTCTGAATCTCAGGTTTTCAGGAGAAAAAAATTGCTAGGTCAGTGACGCCTTTTGTTTAATGGAAAATGATAAAAACATAAAAACATTATCGTTAAAAACCCATGCAACTCAAAAAATGTCTCACATTCTCCTTAGCGAGATGGTCGGTGTCTTACTGCAAAAAAAAAAATGCGTAAATGTCACTTAGGTTTCAAGGCTAAACCACATTAAGAAGTAGCTCAAAATATCATGCGAGTTTCCCATACTTTCCTTATGGAGAAATATTTAATCCATTCTGGCATCGAACTAAGGATCAATTTAGGAGTTGTTAGCCTTGGAAGGGGATTTTCTTACTGCTTCAAATTTAGGGATTTTTGAGGTGTTTCCATTTTGTGGGCAACTACAACCTGGTATGTGAGTAGGAGTTGTGCTTATGTTTTACATTTGAAGTTGACCACTTCCCCTAATGTTAAAGGGTATGTTAAATAATTTTCCATAAGAAATATAGGAGAAAATAACCTCTTTTGAAGCATTTCCTGAATTGATGTTGGCTTGAAACCTTGGATACAGTTACTTGAAATACTTTCAAAATCTTATTTGCAAATTTGACTCTAGTTTGGTGCAACTTTCTCCAATAAGAAGAATATTGTGAAAATGTTAGTTTTTTGGAGCAATTTCTAGAAATAGGTACTACCTGGTTTATGAATTGATGCTGTGATTATGTTTTATAATGGCTCATCTTTGATGCTATGTAGTTCCATATATATTCTCATTCCTACAATGAAATTTTGAATTTGATTTTTAGGAATCCCCAAAAAGGTACTTAATTGACATATGGTATGGTAGTAAAGGAATGGTTAACTTATATTTACATTATTGGCTGGAATTTCAGATTTTTTTTTTCATTGTCCATTATGATAGAGTTGAAAAGCACAATATCACTACAGGAGATTGTCCTCCAAAATATCCTTTTAAGACATTTCCAAAGTTAATATTTGGTTGGTCCAAATTTCTCCTATAAGAATTATAGAAGAGAGATTTTACATATCTTTCATAGGATAATTCCTGAATTGACAGAGCTATATCCAAGCAAGTAATATCTTGATTGTTTTATATTGCAAGTTGAGCTAAATTAGGCAATTAGAGCTAAATGTAGACAAATGCTCAGTAGTTAATTTCTTCAAAAGAAAATCTATTATTAAAGATTATTCATACAGTCTCCATGGGGTAAACCTATTAACAGTAGAATCAGTGAAATATCAGTGTGTCAGTTTTGTGAAGGATAGCTACCATAAATCAGTGAGCATTACACAAGGCACTTACTGACATTATGAAATCAGCTGCTCAGTTCCTTTTACTGTTTCCATGTTCCTAAAAGCACTGTGACTTTATGAATGCCTTGCTTTAAGTCATCTTATTATGAATGCCGTGCTTTAAGTCATCTTATAAAAGGTGGACTCCTGTAAGCCTAACTCTCTGTCATTAACATCCATAATCTCTATTCATATTTTCCCACCCTAGAATGCACTTACAATTTTAATTTTATCATATAATGAAAACACCTTATTTTCTAATTTAGACATCTTGAAGACACAACATAACTCCCTTAACAATCAACAGTATTCAACTATTTTGTCTTTGTATAATAGAGCCATAAGGTAATCATATAAAGGGCTTGTGTCTATGCATCCAAATGGGTTCAGGGGCAGTTTGTAGAAGGACAGTTGAACCGTTGTTTTAGGTTCTTTAACTTACATAGAGATTTAATTTGTGTTACAAGCCATCAGTCACAGAAATAATAAAAATGCTACATTTTAAAGAAAATTGAGGATATTTTATGTTTTTCTTTGAACTGTTGTTTTAGGTTCTTTAACTTAAGGTACAAGATATTTTTTATGTTAAAATTTGCTTCGTTTCATTTACTTTCCATTGATGCATTACAAATTGCCATAAAAAATATTGGTTACAAATATTTTAGAGAGAAATCGATGGGTATGTCAGCAGTTTTTGAGAAAATGCATCAAGAAATTTAGTCTCCTACCATAAGAAATTCTCGCATCCTAAACTATTTTTACTTTGGTGTTCTGTCACTATCAAACATTAAACATAGACTTTCAAACAAGCAAATTTAACTTTTTCTATTCATACTTTCTGTGTATGTATGTACCATCAGAAAATTGATGCATTGACAGGATTGTTGCGTTTAGGTCACTAAAATCCCAGTCCCAGTGTGCCCGATTTTCAGTGCCAACTCCATAATATATACTCCTTTTCTTGAGTTAATAATAACTTTGGTGGATTTAAACATTCATAGAAAATAAATTCGATGTTTCCTTAAAAACTTTCTTGCTTGAATTTTTTTCTCTAGGCAAATAGAACAAAAACTGGTAGGTGACTATATTTCTTGATCTAATTTTCTCAAAAATTGCTGACATACCCATCGATTTCACTCAAATATTTGTAACCAATACTTTTTATGGCAATTATAATGCATCGATAGAAAGTTAATGAAACAAAGCAATTTTTAATGTAAAAACTATCTTGTACCTTAAGTTAAAGAACCTAAAACAACAGTTCAAAGAAAAACATAAAATATCCTCAATTTTCTTTCAAATGTAGCATTTTTATTATTTCTGTGACTGATGGCTTGTAACACATATTAAATCTCACTGTACTGTAGAAAATTATTATTGCTTTATAAGGAATGTTAAAAAAAATGTTTTTAGCAACTTTTATTTTTCAATGAATTGAAACAATGAGCGCAATTTTTCCATGAGCAAGGCTTCCACAAGAGTTCATTTCATGAGAGTGAACCTAGTGAAGTTAAGACTCCTTTCTTCAGTTAGTAACGATACATTTATGCAAAGGTTTTATCATATTTCGGTTTCTATGGTACAGAATTCAGTTATATTTTTCAATCCACAACTTTTACTATTTATTTCGATAATAGGAACTTTGCACAGCATTCTTACCATCTTTTTTGCTCGTAATTTATTTTGAATAAATCCATAGCAAATATTATAGTAAATAATGTTTCTGATGGGTAAATACTATGAATACATTTCTAAAGACATTGGAATATTTAAATGAAAGTCTTCGGAGATTTTGCTGCAATTGTTTTCGACGAAGGAAACATAAAGCTATAAATTTCCACCCTTTGCACTCAATCAAGTATTTTCTGGGTACTTTGTATATCTGAAAGTTTCTGTTGTTTCTTTATCACATTATGCTTGAGCAGGAGGGTTTTAATGTTTGTAATTATCTAGTTCAATATCATTAACTGCATTTGAAGAAAATTGAACGAATAACATCCATCATCCTATGCTGTAAATTCCTTTTCTTCGTATTATGTATGAATTATTTGCATTTTTACAATGAATCAATAGCTGATTTTTCTAGTATGGGAAAACATCTGAACTGATATATTTTATCAAATCATTAAATTTCCCCATCCTATCAACAATTTGATATGGATATTTCTCCTATTAATTAAATGAATTGTTTATATGATATGTGATTTATAGGAAACTGTTCTCAGTTGTTCATATACTCACTTAACCTTTCTACATACTGTAAATATTTCACTACTAAAATGTCACCTTCACCTTCCTCTCTGCAGGAGCTCCTAGGAACATTGCAATAACCCGTTTTTCTTTCAAAACAACCTTGCAAGAATGGTGGATTCTTAAAAAGTGAACGATTCTTAGAATTTCTTGGTCTGGGGAATGCACTTTACCCATTGTATTCCACCTTTCTCAGTATTTGCAAATTGCTAGTGGCTTCCAACATTAATAACACTAGGTAAGAATGTTTAAAGTTTATGATTCTACGGTGCATTTCTCAACGGTATCTGAAGTTTGAGAATTGATATAAATCTAATTACATGAAGGTTTTATGATATTTGATGGTGTGTTAGAAGTTGACTATCTTTAAAAGAATCTTTGTTTTTAAGTTAAATGTTTAGCAATACAGATCGAAAATTAACACATCAAAATAAATCAGAAGACTTGATATATGTATGTTCTAATTTTTTGTAATTATCATTTACTTAATAATTAGTACTCAGACTAATTCAATGTATTACATTAGTGTTATCCTTTTAAGAGTTCAGCGCACATGTACGGAGAAACAATGTCTGGTATGCAAATTTCCCTTCGCTATGTCCATATGATTTATTCCTGTGCTATTTTATCAATATTGGCTCCTATAAATGTGCAGAGTTGTATCAACTATTTTCATAACAAACAACAAGTTATTATTTAGTTATATTATAACTTAAAACAAAACACTTTCGTCCATAATAACGTTAAATACAACAACTCAATACTTCTTATTAACATCATAAAGGTCTACCTGGTTCTTAAAAGCATTCGTCACATCTAGTGATACGACTATGAGTAGTAATCGTCATATATAATTTATTACATCATTATAGTTAATAACTAATCGATAACTTAACCATAATTAAAAATAATTCCTCCCAAGCATTCCTAAAATCTTTTTATAATGAATACTTATTACACCATTACAATAAGAAAGTATGGATAACTTTACCATAAATAACAATATTCCTTTCCGTCGACGAGTTGACTTGGCAACGAATAGTCTTTCAACAAGTAGTTTCTTCAACAAGCTGTCTTTCAACTAGTTGTCTCAACAACGAATAGCCCATCGACAAGTTGTCTCAACGATGAGAAGTCTCGTGACGAGTTGTCTCAGCGATGAATAGTCTTTTGACAAAATGTTTTAGCGACGAAAAGTCTATCGACGGGTAGTCCCATCGACTGGCTGTCCTTCGACCAACTGTTACTGAACCCATCCAAGTGATCCCAGCCTTTTTGATTTACTTAGGATGCAAGAACCAGTTGGGGCTGCACATCATCACATCTGCCTTTGTGCCGTTGTAGCAGGCCTGATCCAGCAGCTGCTCAGAACAGTTTGAATTCTCTTTGAACTGCTTTTCACTGAATTGTATGAGCAGAGGAGTTCTCTTATCGTATTCAGTGCGAGTTATAGGAATGGCCAATGCACTTTATTTGCAGAGATTCCAATTAACTTTACTGTATATTGCTGCATTTGCTCCGAAAAGGTTGCTACAAAGTCGCTTAACTCATGAAAAATATCGCTTAAAAGTAGAAACACATGGCTTGCATATGCTTTCACAAACATTACATCCGTTCAGATATTAAACGAATAAAAGATATAGTAAATACAGTCAATTCTGCTTGATTGGGCAATCGGACCTACATTTTACTGAGGCAGCCGCTCATTTGAGCCAAAGATCATGGAACGGAAAAAAGACTTCAGATAATTTAGATTTGTATCACGCATGTCGCCAGTGGCACATGGCTCTATTAGCTTCTCTGATGCCATGTGGAAAGAATGACCAGAAGTAGCTATCTATTTTAGCAATCGATTCTTTGCAACGGTTTGTCAATGCCTCTCAGAGATCTCGCTACTCTTTTACTGGAATTACATCTTCTACTTCACCATAAAATTCTGAACCAGTGAATTTTTCAAAAAGCTTCCATCTGTGATCTAATATTCTCACCTGTAGTGATTTCCACCCAAGTGATTATATCATAGCCTTAACACTACTGTTGAACCAGAAATCTCCATTGACAAAACACTCTGCTCTAAATCATCCATAAATCTGAGACTAATGCTTTGACATGTTGATCTCAAAATGCGCAACAGCATTTGAGGCTGGGTCGAATGAGAGAAAAGTAATTAATTTCCTTGATGGGCATCTCCTCAGGTTTCTACTTGTTAAGGATTGTATTCTATTTGCCTTTCCTTTAGCATCTCAAATATGTTCTAGTAACAACAAACAGTGTAACTCGTAGGCATTCATTTTAGAATGTGAATTCTAATTGATATCCTGAAATGTTGTATTGTGTGCTATTAATGTTAGTGGAACAAGTGAAAGACATAGCAATGCACTCATTTATATTCTAATCAAGTCGTTAATGAGGAGTAAAATTCTCTGGATATATACTGCCGTCATTAAACACACAGTGTATATTCCTTTGTCATATTCAACAAAAAGTCTAGATAATTCTGAATTTTACTGAACCCAAATAACTCACAAGCAGTCCTATATGGTTATTCTGACAATTAAAAGTGAGATTTTTAGGTATGTCTGCTGTATGGCACATCCTAGATCAGCTTAGTTCAAAGATCTTAGTTCACAGAGGCTCCTTTTGTCATACAGAAAAATTGTATATGACAATAAAGATGCATACTTCATATCCCATATTTTAAAGTTTGTATATAAATTCATTGGAATGGATAAACAACAGTGGAAGTGTAAGTAAATATTCTAGTGGGTCACTCTCGAAAAGGGCAAACTGGCTCAATCGCTTTCTAAGCACTAACCCTCATAAATGTTATCATCACCAAGCCTTATATATGTCATTATCTCTAAGCCTCATGTATGTTATTCTGTTCTCCTTTTTCCAAATGCATTTTATTTGGATTAAATTCTCGCTCTTGGAAGAAAAACAGGTTCTTTCTGCAATCTAACATAAATTTCAAAACTTATTAAATTATGATTATTTAAAGATGGCTATGCTACAAAATGATAAGTTCACTATATTTTTACAAAAAATTGACTAACATAGAATCATAAATATTCTTGAGTAAAATGTTTTGATGGCTCTGCCATCTTCCTCAGGGCTGCTTGAGGAAGACGGCAGAACTAGCCACCGAAACGTCGGCGACTGTCACCTGGGTGGTAACCCGAGAACTTTTTACTCAAGCCATCCACCAGGAAAACCTCTATAAATATTCTTGTTGGTGATCAAATCAATGAGATCATTACAAGCAATTGGAAAAATTGACTAATCACTTTATAACAGCTTTAGCCGCTCAAGTCATTGACATGTGCACCGAGATCTGCGTTACCTCCGAAATATAAATTCATTTTTTGACATTATCAATAAACATAGAGGATTTTGACTTGTATGAAAAGTAAATTCAGTATTTTCTCAAACTTTCTCACTTGAAGATATTTTCTATGAAAATATTATGAAAAGTAGCTGGCAATTACCTTTTGCAATACATTTTGCCAGAAACTCTCTGCACTCTTGAAACACAGCTTTAGAGATAGACTACATGGATAGAAAGAAAACCGCAACGAATTCCCAATTTTCTTGAAAGTATCACTTTCTTATTTTTTTTTCGTTTGTGACAATATTCAATATTAATTGAATCACAGCATGCTGTTCAGAATTACTTTTACTGTAGAATGAAAATTTTAAAAATTAAGTTTCGCCAACTCACTTTCTCTATACAAATGCACGTGCCATTTCCCTGTAAGAAATACATGGGGCCATAATATTAACAGTGAGTTTTCAAGATGTTGGACGAAGTATATAAGATAAGAAAAGAAGGGATGCTTTGGGAATCTTAATCCTGGCTGTACCGAGGTATCTGTGAGTGAGAGGGAAGAAGCTATGGGGAACACCAATGCCATCTTTTTGAGATAAGACATGAATAAAAGTTCTATCAAAACTTCTCACAAGGTTAGCCATCTATAAGATTACTCTATGCTAGTGCAAACCTGTCCTTCCTGAGACCGCATTGACAGTTCATGTTATCATACAATATTTTCCGTTATATCATTATGTTAGGAGAAGGCTTTTAAAGTTTCCAACTAGATTGTTCCTTTGATTAAAGTTGACATTTAACTCCTATCTCTGGAGTTGAAATGTTGATTTTATTTGAAGAAACAAGCCAATTGGAAGAATTTAGGAACTAAAAAAAGCCTTCAGCCAAGAAATTTACTGGGGAAGTATAAAATCATTTAGGTCTTTATATACCTTCAAGCTATGTCTTCCAATATTGTCTTGGGTTCAACAACAGGCGGATACAAATTCAGGCAAGCTGCTTGTTTTGTCATCAGCTATCATCAGGCAAGAAAGTTACATACAGAAAGACGTATAGGAAAAGACAAGGGGCATTTTTGTTGGCTTTTAAGAACAATTCTAGGAGGAAGGGTTAAGAGAATGAGAGGTCCGAAGGGTTGTGAGATAAAGTTCAAGGAGTGGAATCCCCCACTTTGTTTTGCTTATGTGGATATTTTTCACTTAAAGCATTGTGACCCAGTGAAGAAAGCAAACTGCCTCTCTCCTTATCACTAGCCTTATTCTCTCTCCAAAATTTTAGGTAGCTTAAGATGATCCATTGAATAGCTGAACATGGAGTAGTTGATGACAAAACCAGTCATCTGGCTGATGACTCTGATACAGACTGGATATATATTGTTTCAAACTAATCACATGGAAAATTCTTTTTAAATCAAATAATAAACTGTTAATTTCCAAATTTGGATAAAAGTGATGAGAATCATTCCTCCTTTTGCAATCTAGTACTTAGACTGGCGTTTCCATAATTTTGGTTACCATACATAAAAGTACCTGTATTCTGTACTCTGCGTACCTTCTGATAATAATTAAACTCCAGTGGTTACCATGCATTTTTGTAGACAGGTATGGCTGACTGGCAGTGCCTTACCACATCCCAATCTGGGGTATTGGAAATTGACTGTTGGTAGTACTCTGCCTATGGTAGAGGCACTCCTGGGTATAGTTCCAGTTGGAGCCCAGTTTTCCCAGGAAGTGTTAGTGGCAGGAAGTGCATCTGGACATTAAATAAGCACCCAAATAAAAATTTATTACCATTTCTTAATATTTTACTGTTACCTTTTATTGATGAGTGGAATACCTTTCTTTTGCGTTTTAGTAGAGGATAGAAGAAAATGTCTTTGATTTATTTTTTCTTGTCTTGTTCATGCTGGGAAATGACAAAGTTTTCTGAGTTTTAAATGATGCTGAATGATAGCATTCATCTTAGTCTCTCATTAATAAATGCTATCAAAAGTGTCATTGCACTGTATTTATGTGAAATTATCCACTTGTTGCATTGTACCTCAATGAGAACCACTAGGATTGAACCACCACACCCCTTGTCTTTCCTATTCACTTAATTCACTTCCCTCTCCAGAGCTTATTGTTAATGATATAATATCGGAGGGATGATGAACCCAACCATCCTTTGAGCTTTTGACTCAGCATACTTAAGTGAAATTATCATCTCCATTGTCATTCCTCAACTATGTTAGTGAATGGAATAATAAGGGTAAGAAGCAAAAAATCTTTGCTGTAGCATCTTCAGTATTCCAGTTTACCTAACATCAATATACACTCCCTAATTTCTTTCTTTAGTTCTCTCTTGATGGAAGGAAAGACATGATACCTAATTTTGGCACACAAATATGGAACAGAAAGATAATGGGGTTATGCAGTTAAACTGAAACCTATGTGGAATCCTTCAATTATATAGCATTTTACTGCAACTGAGGTGCCAATATTATCAACAATAATAGAAAAATAAACATAACTTAAGATGCAATTATGCTTCTTATTTAAATCAGAAGAAAATTCTAAAGGCATATTCTGCATGTTTCAGTGAAATGAGTACCAGTCTATCATGATCACCCTGTAATTGGTAAGGTTTTTTGGAAGAATTTTTAAAAATCGTATGTACATACTTAAAATCATACTTGGTAATCCTTGCTTGGTACTCTAAAAGGATTATATGAGTTGTGATTTTAAAGATAATACTGCCAATTCCTATCACAGTTACATATGCAAGAAACGTTGACTTTGTTTGAGTTTTAATTTATATATTTTTATCTTTTCTATTTTATGCCTTGATGCTTCCTTATACTTTTGATAAGTTTTATTAATATTATGGAACATGTAATTTGTATACCTGTAGATGGCAAGGCCTCTACTTGAAATGTAGCTTGCATGCAACAACAGAGAACAACAGCTTTTCTGCAAGAGAAAGTTTGGATTTAGTCAGTAAAATGAGATGGCATGAATCACATGTAATATTTTCTGCATAAATATTGAATTCCTCCTGTTCTGTATATTTATGATTGTTTCTTGGAAGCTCTTTCTTTATCACATCTATAGTATTAAGGCTCACTTATTTTGAACTATCAAAGCATTTACTTGTTTACATTTACATTTATAGTTTTAGTGTAATGTTTTAACTTCTCTCAATTTTAATGTAAGTTACATTTAGAAGTAAGCTAATCAGCCATTGATGTCAATCACCTTAGGCTAAATCCTTTTGAGAAGAAACGGACATGAAAAATGTCTGACAGGACCAGGACTTGAACCCTGATCTCCCAATTGCCAGTTGTTGCTCTATCCATTGAGCTATCCCACCAGAACATTTCTCCATGCCGTTTGGGAGACTTTGTAGGTATAGGGCGTGTGAGTTCGTCTGACCAAGCGGCATCATTCACAGCCATAGCCTCGCAGAGACACCTTACAAAGTGATAGAAGGAGAACCCACCTTTAAGGATAACACACAAGGAAAAGGGATTTAAGTGACTTAAACCATTTTCCTTGTGTGTTATCCATAAAGGTGGGTTCTCCTTCTATCACTTTCTATGGTCCAAACAGCATGGAGAAATGTTCTGGTGGGATAGCTCAATGGATAGAGCTACCGATCGGCAATTGGGGGACCCAGGTTCGAGTCCCAGTCCCATCAGACTTTTTTCATGTCCGTTACTCCTTGGGAATTTTCCTAGGTGCACACCTTATCGTGCCAAGTCACTTAAATCCTTTTCCTTGTGTGTAAATCCTTTTAGTTATTAATCCATGTTAATGATTTTCTGATGTATAATTCTGTCTTTATTATACATTTTCTACGTTACTAATTAACAAATGTTTTATGCAGTGTTGCTCAGCAAATGATTCTTCATTTCCATTTTGTGTAGGTACTCTTGATTACAGAAAAAAAACTTTCCATCTTGAATGCAACCTGCATAACGAGTGTAAAGCTTGAAGAGAGCAAGCCTAAATTGAGGGTGTGGGTATAATCTACTTTTACTTCATGCTTGGAAAGTTTTGAAAGCTTTCGTGTCATTGTTACTATTATAAAATGTTATAAAAACTTTTTCTCTGTTAATGAAGAATCAGCTGGGTTGCAGTCTTCTTTCTTCTACTATTGAAAATTTTGTGGTGAAAAGAACAGACATCCACCAATTTAAATGCAACCATAAAATTTCCCTCAGAATTTCTTTGTTGAAATTTAAAAATTTTGATTGTACCTTCAATGCATTAAATATTTTTTGCGGCCTTTAACCTTTAAGAGCGCAGTGGGTTCTATACTTCCCACCCCCTTGCTGAGGAAATCCTTTAGGTCAATTATTTCTATTTTCATGTGTTGTTGTTATGGAGCGATATTAATTAATTTTTCCACCTATCTTAGTTAAAAAAAAATTTTCATGCATTAAAAAAATAAGAATTTGTTTATTGTTCGACGGGTTTCATACCACCCAAATTTCCAAAAATTCCTTTTTTTCACCTGTAGCAATAAATAAACCCAGATTCGCATTCCTTGTGGCAGTTTGTGCAAAGAGAATTCATTTTCAGCATCCTTTTTCCATTGCTCCATAATAGTAACTGAGGAAAATAAGCGA
>KZ309305.1:108950-120671 GCA_000376725.2 Ladona fulva | reverse complement strand
GTTTATATCACAGTTCATCTATTATCACAGCTTGCCTCCGACGGGGTTTGTTACCGCAAGAGATCTCCCTTCATTACCTTCCCTTAGGTCACTCCGTTCCTTTCAGCATATCACTTCAATCTCATATTCAGCGATTTTTTTACACACTGCTTCTTTGATACACCAGAATCTTTCGAATTTTATTTCTGTCCCTTTCCCTTTATGATATGCATACTCCCTCATTAGTCTGCTTTCCAGTTTCTTTTTAAAATATTCGATGTATTTTGGGTCCTTTCTATTTCCTTTCGAGCATTCAGTGAAGCACTTGTATATCGAACTTTTCGCAAGTGTTAAAAGAAAATTGGCGATTAAGATTTCCTTATACTTAGTTTTTTCTATCTTGATGCCGCAGTAAATATCTCTAATTAAAATTGTGGTTCTTCCCGTCAGTTTTTTTATTGTTTTTGTTACTGATCTCCATAGGAAATTTGTTTTTGTACATTCTATGGCAATATGCCAAGCTGTGCCCCCTCACAAAACAAGCAGTCCGAGTTCGTTTTATTCCCTACTCTATTCTGGAAGGTACAGTCTGCCCACCTTCCCAGAGCCAGTCTCCATGCTATTTCGCTATCCTTTCCTAAAAATGTTTCCCAATGTATTTGGTCGTCCGAATACTAATTATAGATACGAGTAAAAGTAGTTTGCATATAGCAAGCTTAATGTAAGATAGATTAATAAAGGCATTACACACCACCTGGGTCTAGAAGGACAAATATTCTTACAGCAAACGATAGAAATCCTTATCTTCTATAGATGTGGTGAATTTCAACCTTCTACCTGACCGGGAAATCTCGTAACGAATTTTTGAAAATTCGGTCATTCTAATGGTCCTGGGATCGAACCTGGGCATTTAGGGCAAAAAGCTTTATGGCATACAATAGACAATCATCTATTCTAACAACACCGTGAATTTCAAGTATCTATCTTAACGGAAAATACCCTAAATGAACTCATGAACTTCAGACATAAAAACTGCCCTAGCACCGAACTAAGGACCCTCAAGGTAAAAACCATTAGGTATACTATAGAGGTGTTTGTTGTCTATCGATGACAAGAATTTCAATGTTCTATCTTACCTAGAAATACCCTAAATGATTTCTTGAAACCTTTGCATTAAGAATTTAGCTAGCATCGAACCTGTGGCAATTAGATATAAATCTCTTCCAGGAAATGGAAGGTAAAATCATTTTCTAACGATTCCGTAAATTTCAACGTTCTATCTCTATGGTAACTACGCTAAACGAATTTTTGAAAATGCGCTCTATGCATTCTTATGGGAAAATGGTCGTTTTTGGGGCTGGCCTGCCCACATCTATTTCAGTGATCTTACCTTATGTATGATGTCTGTCACTCCTGTCATCTTCCTAACCCAGTTGTTACGTTTCCTGTCTCTTCTTGGGATTCCAAGCATACATCGTTCCATACTTCTTTGTGTAGTATGAAGTCGCTGGGTTATTGCTGCATTTAACACCCATGTTTCACTTCCATATGTCAAAACTGGTAGGATGCATTGGTTGAAGACGTTTCTCTTCTAGACCATTGGCATTTTTATGCCAGCTTATGAGGTACTACAATCTGAAGTGAACATGATCCTACCAAACTATGATAACTAACTCGGAAAATCCTCGAAGTGTTCTCAAAACACTGCGGATGATCATCTTAATCGAAGTTTGTTGACAATTTTTATCGCTATCGTTTACGATACAAATGCCTTGACTCTTTTCAGACCCTCCCCAAAATGAATAGGAGAAGATTTTAGCATAAGTCATCAGATATTCTGCTGCGCGTCAAACAAAACCAACAATTATAAATTCTCATCCATGTTGAAAATGTTCAATGGGTCATACTTTTCCTGGAGGCGCTTGAAATATTTGCTAGGGAAGGACTATCATGTCACTTGAGAAATTTTTCTTGGTAACGAGGATATGATAAGCAAAATTGAAGTTATCGAGTCTGTTAGAGGACTATCAGGGAGTTCACGACTATTATTCAGGTCGGAGGTCTTGTGGTGAAGGAGAGGATCTGTTCATCAGTTGTCTTACATAATTTGGAGAGTTTCTTACACAAAAGGAGCAAACGTGTGCAAACTAGTATTACTCTCCAAACAAAGCTCCGGATTTTGGATGAAGCGGAACGAGGAGCTTGTAGTAAAACTCATTGCTCATTCGTTTGGTATTCCGAAATCAACACTCTCTACAATAATAAAGAATCAAGAAAAATTACAACAAGCCGCTGCGTCGGGCAGCATAGGACACAAAGCTCAACTGCTCTACTGATTGGTTGTGGCATTTCCAGAAACATCTCCTCTCAAGTGATATGTGGAGAGGGTAATAAAGTGCACGAACCAGATGCAAACGAATGGCTTCTATATTTCAAGCGCCTCCAGGAAAAGTATGACCCATTGAACATTTTCAACATGGATGAGACAGAGATGTTTTATAATCTCTTGCCAAACCGCTCTTTAAATATGAAGGGAGAAAAGTGTAATGGAGGCCCCCGTAGCAAGCAGACATTAACCATTGTTCTCGGATGGGAGTGAGAAGCTTCGAGTTTGGCTTATAGGAAAATCCCAGAGCCCACATGCCCGCTGTTTTAAACACATTGACCAATCTAAGCTGCCCTGTGACTTTTCACACCACAAGAAGGCGTGGATCGACGGAATAGTACTCCGACAGTGGCTCTTGAAATTTAATCGCCGTATGAAAGTACAGAATCGGCAGGACCTGCTGACAATGGATAATTGTGCAGCGCATAGCTTAGGCAAATTGCAGCTCAGCCATGCGAAAGTTTGCTTCTTCCCGACAAACACGACGAGCCGTCTTCAGCCCCCAGATTAGGGTATTATTGCCCTCATGAAAAAAGAATACCACATCCACTTGGCACAAGCTGTAATCTGTGGAAAGTAAAAATACTATAAAATGGACGGTCTTAGATGCGGTCAGAGCAAACGCAGCGGGTTGGGAATCTGTTCCTGGGAAGCATATTAAAAGTTGCTTCGGCAGAGCATAGAAACGCTCAGAGGTAGAACTAACCGACGAAGGAGCCGGCGCAAATGACACACCCGAAGAGTGAGAGTTGTTGTAGACAATTATACCGATCAAAGTAAGCCATGATATGGAAAGCGAATAAGTTTTCTTTGTATTTTATTCTTAATTGTTTTTGATTATTCAGAATGGATTAAAATTCGAAGATTACGTAGAAGCCGATGATGACGTTGCCGTTTGCGGTTTACCTGAAGTATGAGCCAATGAAGTTGAGGAGTCTTCAGATGAGAGTGAAGAGACCTTTATACCCATCTAAACGTGCTGAAGTCATATCCGCTCCTAACGTTCTCGAGCGCGGCCACAGCTATCTTCTCAGACAATTTTTCAAGTTGTTTGGAGAGCATATCATTTGACTATATTCGTAATATGCACCCTGTGCTTCGACAACAAAATTTTTTAGATTTTTTCAGGCCTAGAGAAAATGAATTAAATATAATATCAATATAGTAAAAGGGTAAGGGTGACTTAGCACAAGTTTGTGCGCACCCAGAAAAATCCCAAGGAAGAATGGAGTTGAAAAAAAAAACTGATGGGACCAGGAATTGAACCCGGGCCGATCGGGGGGCCGCTGAGCTATCTCTGCAGAACTAACAATGATATCAATTTATGTTTGCTCTTTATAACTTATTGTTAGATAATACATTTGAATGTATTTGTATCGGATTTGAGTAATTAATGTATATCTGGAATAGGCTAGACAAGTTTGCATAATTTTTGTCGCGATTTCCCTAACGCGAATTTTTTAACACCAACTCTTGATTTTGCTGTCCCTTCAACTTCTTGTTAACGAGGTTTTACTGTATATACGTATATAGGATACTAAGTCTGAGGCAGAAGGAATTGCCTCACAGAGCCGACGATTTAAAGTCCCTGAGTTTGACACTAAGGAAAAATGCAGACATCCATCCTAGGTATCATGGGTTCGATTCTATTTTGTTTGGTTTGTTTGATTGGTTGGAGAGATATGAGGCGACCTATAATGATGACGCCGCTCCGGCGAGGCGACGTTGTCGCCTCCTCGGGACGAGAAAGCGCCCATTTGAACCGTGCTGATTGTGCATTTGCCGTAGCTGCAAGGGAGGCGCCTATTGAACACAAAAGATTTAGGTAGTTTTATCATCAATGGGTAACGCGTCAAAGTCCAGGTCTATACTATTTTCAATCCGACAGTAGTGGCTCCAGGTTCGATGCTAGGTCAATTCGTAAGGCCAAATTTTCACAAATTCTTTTAGGGTATTATCCAGTAAGATGGAATGCTGAAATTCATGACATCGACAGAGGATATAAATATCTATCGTATGCCGTAAAGGATTTTGTACTGCTGGTCCCAGGTTTGCTGCTAGGGCAATTCGTATGTCCGAAGTTCAAGAATTCGTTTAGGGTATTTTGCGTTAAGATGGAAAGTGTCAATTCAAGGTAATGTTAGAAAAGGTAGTTCTATCTCTATCATATGCCATACAGATGTTTTCCCTAATGACCCAGGTTCGATGCCAGGACTATTCGTATGACCGAATTTTCAATAATTCCTTAGGGTAATTCTCGGTAAGATAGAACGTTGAAATTCGCAATATCGATAGAAGATATAGATTTCTATTGTATGCCGTAAAGAGTTGTGTCCTAGTGGACACAGGTTCGATGCTAGGACAATTCGTATGGACTTATTTTCAATAATTCATTTAGGGTATTGCAGTTGGTGGATGGCAGGCGGAGTGTTGCAGGTGGTGTCTAATGCCTTAGTTAATCTATCTTACGTTGAGCTTGGTACAGTCTTCACCTGATATCCTGTTATTTTTCAGTCTATGTATGTCTGTGGATCTCTTCTTTTGTTGGTGGTGGTGATTCTGGGTGGGTATCTGTGTAATTTTTCTTGGGGAATCTGGTGCTGGGTTTGGGGCAATTGAGAAGATCAGAGAAATATTGTGCCAGCACCTGTCAGTTTTCCTGATTTGGTAGTGCTAATTTTCCATTTTGTTTTTTGAAGCACAAATTTTGGGGTGTGTATCCACGGATTTTTCCTGCGAAGGTCCTATAAAAGTCTCTCGTGTTGTTGTTGTGGAAGTTCTCTTCTATGGAGTCTAGTTGTTTCTTCATGTACTTCCTTTTAGTTTGCCTAATAGTCTTTGCTACCTCTTTTCTAATCTCCTTAAAAAGCTGTTGACTTTATGTGGACTTCTTACTGTGATACTCCTGGAATGCTTGTTTGCGCTTTTCTAGTGCCTTGTTGCAATTTGAGTCCCACCAAGGGTGTTTGGAGTTCTTTTTCTGAACGTTTTGTAAATAACAGGAAGGAGGCTGATGGGGCGATAGTTCTTCAAATCTTCCTTGCTTCCTTTCTTGTGCAAAAGGACAATCTTTGCATGGTTCCATTCCTTCAGAATTCTCCCTTGTCTAAGGCAATTAGTGAATAACTGCACTAGGACAGGAGATATTTCTGTAACACCAAGTTTCAGATATTCTGCTAAAACTCCATCTGCTCCTCCTGCCTTTCCATTTTTCATCTTCTTGATGGCATCTGTTACTTCTTCTGGGAGAATAGAGGTATGATACTTTGAAATGTCCGTGATTTAGAAAAGTAAACCTTGAACAATAACAGTGAGTAATGGTCATAGGGCCACCTCCTGCACATGAAAGGAGTTTGGCATTTTCACATAATATTGTCTATTGAAGTAAATTAATTCCCATCTCAACAATTTATGTATGTCAAAATTTTGTTTTTCTTCAAAATTTCTTTATAGGTACTTATGGAAGAGATTTTTAATCTAAGACTTTTGATTAAACCTTTAACAAAATGTGGCCTAATTTTTTCTTGAATAATATTTGTTTGTTAACGTTCATTAATTAGCTATGTTTGGTCAGTATAACCCCAAATTTCTTTGAGATTTTAAAATATTTCAAAATGGTTCAATAGTTTATACCTATCAACAGTCAAGGAAAACCTTCAGACCAACAAACATAGGTTTCATTACTTATAATTTTTTAAATATTTATCAAGTAAAAAATGCTTACTCATGCTTGCAAAATGCTGTCACGTTTATAGTCAAGAATTATTTGTATTAATATTAGAGTCATGAGACTATAATTTAGGGGAATTGTAGTAGAAGGTTCTTGATATTGATTATTATTACTACTCACGCATGTTTCATCAGATTTGAGTGCATTCTGGCAGGAAACAATGAACCTCTTTTTTCCTATTTCAAAAACCTGAGTATTGGGTTGGAAAAATTTTCTGATCTTGTTGTAAAACTTCTCCTCCTTGTGGTTATCTTCATTCCTCATCAATTTATGACATTGACAAATTTATTAAACCACTCTTTAGTATGGTCATCAATGCATAGATTTTAATAATAGTAAATCTAATTTTATATTCATTAAACATGTAAATCTGGCAGCAATATATATAGAGGTAAGCTAATGATTATTCTTGAACCTTCATGAAGGCCAACTTTATTATGCAGGTCTGCTATGTCAGAGCAGGTATGTTTAAAGGTTGTGATTGGGATGTTGTTTCCAAGTATAATGACATTATCTGAGCATAGATCTTGATACTATTCATGAAAAATTTTAGGATCCCAAATAGAAAACTTATAGGAAGTAGAGTTGCCAGTAAAAGTAAATGTAAATGTAACAAATGCAAAAGAGGTATGAGCTTTTCAGGCTGCTTAGTGATAGAATGTATCAAGAAATAGCTCAAACTTCTTATTCTAGATGATGGTGCATGCAGGGCTCTAAAGTAAATTTTATGATTTAAAATTGTTTTTCTGGAGAAGTCACATTTCTTGGAGTAGAATTGAATGGACGTTTTCACTTCTACATAAATGTTGAAAGAATGAAGGGATAAATTTCCTAAGAAAGGAAATCTCCATGAGACGGGAGAAGGTAATGGAGTGATTCTTCTGGAGGCAATTCTTCTATGTTTTTGCCTCAGGAGGCGGTCCACTAATTTGCCATTGTACCAGTTTCTATTTTCAATCTGCTTGATGGTTTTTAGTTCCTTCTTGAACTGGGAAGGGGAGAGGGGGATATGGGTGATGAATAGAGTGAAAGGTTGCCAGCTTATGGGAAGACTGATTGTCAATTAAAAAACCTACTGTGGAAATTACTAAGCATCCTTTCAACATGTGTTGAGTTCCACAAAGTTATGCTTGAGCATATTGATTTCAATTTTAACTTCATTACAATCATTGTAAAGATGAGAATAAAGACTTTTTGAAAGTACATACATTATCTGAATACTTTTATGTTACAAATATTTAGAATTTTTAATCCACAAAGGAAGGTTATACCATGTGTATATTTACCTTTCATTTGTTTCTTGCAAACAGTTCTGCATAATTTGCCCTTCTTGCATGAACTGCTTGAATGAAAAGATGTGCTTGCTCTGAAACTCACCTTCCCCCCCTTCGATTCTTTGGCAAAATCCTCTAGAAAGTTTCTCCTATTTATCTCGTGGATTATCTCTGTTTAATGCTGTAGGCATTTATTCAAAGCACAATCAATAGGAAAAAGAAATTGACTAATGGTTTACTATTTATTCTCCAATGCCCAATGTAAGTACATCAATGTTGTTTGGACATCTCCTTTATAACAATCATTAGGCTTAAATATCAGGCAGCTGTTATTAATGTAAGCGTAGACTATCCAGGACTATTCATGTACATTTAGACTATAGAAATGACAAAGCCATTACGGAAGTAAAATTTAATTCCTAAGAGTTGAAATAGATGAAGATATTTGAAGACATGAGAATGTGGCAGTAAGGGCAGAAACTGAAAAACGTTACAGATGGAATGATATGGTAAAGTGCTGTTTGATAGAAGTAATGTGCCTGCTTTTCATTGCACAGGAATAATTGACAAACATTAAAACTGAGTTTCTTTTCTAAAAGTGTAATTTTTAGTTGTTTTCAAACCTTTTATGTGGTATCCTCAAACTACTAGACAAGTAATAAAGTAAGGAAGGTCTTTGGAAGTTGTGATGGAATTTGAGTTACATAAATGTACACTTTTTTTTAATTCTCATAAGTTTGTTGCTATCTTTAAATGTCAATAGCTGTAAGTGTAAAATTTATTCTGTCTGATTTGATAGAGTTCCATGTCTCTTACAAGGTAAAGAATCTAAATGTAATTGTGGAACCCCTGTATGAACTGTACGAATGTGAAAATCAATTACTTTTGATGTATATATAGAACATGTATATATATGTAGGAAGATTTATTATGCATTACAGAACATAAAGAAAGATTTTCCACAAATTCCTGAAAAATGTAAGCCTTAAGGCTCCTCTTTACTTCAAGCTGAATTTGCGACTAGATTTCAGTTCAGTTAGTTCCAGCTTTGTCTGCTGTCGAAGCTGTAAAACTTCCCTTTGAATAAATGGTGAGGGTAAGGAGGAGGGCAAAGTTGGTGGTGGGAAAACTTAAAGGCCTATAGATATATTATAGAGTAAGGATAACTTAGATTATTTGCCGCCAGGAAATCTTGCATGCAGCATTTCTTGTTCTGCCATACTCTATTTGCAATCAATTATTGACGTTATTTTGATGAATATTCTTACAAACAAGCATTTTTACAATACCTCAACATTTCTACACTGTGCAACGTTTTGAAAGCAATCAAAGCAAAGGTACTCTGAAGAAAGTTATTCCTGTATAGCATCAACAAAAATTAACTTTAGAAGGATTTTTTTATATGCTTGTGATTGTTATTGGTCAATGATGACCTAATTATAATCATATTTGAATGAGATTAGAGGGAAATTTCATAAAAATATATTGGGTGTATGACTAAGTTTATTTATTTAGATCCTTTTTAATTTATGTGCAATACAGAAAATAAATAAAGTTCTTTCGTTTGACATTTTAAATTAATACTTTGGAGAATGGTTGAAAGTATAATACTTTGTAATAAGGACAACAGACCATTTAAATGCACATGAAAATGCGATATTTTGCCCTAATCTCACTGTCATTGCCAGTCAGTTGCTGTGATATTTAATTATTACGTGACCTATTGAAAAGACCTATGCCACAATTAAAACTCAGGAAAGGATACCGAGCAGGATTGCTAATGACGAAGGTATCAATAGAAAGATTTTGAAAGTCTTGCGGAACTGGCTAATTATTTTAAAAAAATGTAACTAAAGTGTTCGCATTATTTTCATCCTAAACGAATTATTAATTTGATTTGTGAAAAAGATTTTGTAGCCCTCAGAACTTAATATTTAGGGTACTTATTCTCATATCTGTATTATTTACTGTAAAATTAACAATTTAAATTCAACTACACATACCTTAGATATCAGCATGATAGCACACCAATTAATATTTTACTTTATCTCTATTGATTTTTTGGCATTTAAATTTTATAGTTTTTAATGTAATTACTTTCTGTATTTGATTGTAATTTACTTGTTTTACTTTTCAGAGTTATTTTAGCACAGTTTATAGGCTACTTTTCATGAGCCTTTTAGTCCCCTGTTTGATCCTAGACAAGAAATTTTTTTCCTATTAGAATTAAACTTACTTAATTTACTCTTACTGCTAATAGGCTTCATTTCTTTGGGAGAATTAAATCAAAGAATAGCCATATGAGAGCGAGACAAGCACCAAAAGATGGGAAATTGAATGGAAATTCTTATTTTGGATGTGGAACATTGATTTTGAAAATTTTGATAAAATAGACAAACATAGTGAAATTTTGTGGCTGTAAGCAACCAGTCTATCTGTAGACATTCACTGTTTAGCCAAGTTAATACATTTTAGCTTACTTTTATTGCTTGCAGGGTTTGTTTATTTTGCAAAATTAAGTAAGAGAGCATGAAATCAAGATGATACCAAGAGAAGAGAAATTGAATGANCTTGCATTCACATCACTAATGAATATCTAAGTAAACAGCAACGTAATATTCCTATGGAGCTGTAATGCTCCAAATTGTGAAAATATTTGTACCTCATTGGGTAGTCTGCTGTTCCAGGACCATAGATATAGGTTGGAAGTCATATCAGTCTCTTTATAAACATTTGCCATGGAATTAAGAAATTTTGTACTTTGGGAACGATTTTTTTATATCAGATTGAATAATGACATTTTAGGATAGACTTCATTGCTTTCCAAAGTCTAGCAGAAAGGAAATATTTCAGTGATTGACAGCTACAGATTGATTTATCGTACTTACAATAAATTTATTTGCTTGAATAATTCTAATTAAATCGACGATTGTTTGGAGAATGGGTGAAAGTATAATACTTGGTAATAAGGACAACAGACCATTTAAATGTACATGAAAATGTTATTATTTTCTGAAGAAAATAAGGAAAAGAAACAATCTCTTGAATTATTTTAATTTGCTACTTTAAATAACTTGGTCGGAAGATGTATACTGATCACATTGAATAGCAGAGGAAAAGAAATAATGCAATTACATAATATTTGAATATGCTATTTCAAGTTGTGAATATCCAGAATTTCTTCATATCAGTTATTTGGTTATTATAGAAATAGATTTCCATTCACACCAATATCTTTCCCTATTCTGTAATCAGAAAAAAACATAGCTCCAAAATGAGATAGCAGTGCATGAAAGAATAATGAGGTCTAATTGGTAGAAGTAAGGGAAGAAACAGCTTGCATGAGAGGAGATTGCCTGAGGAAGGAATGCCAAAATCTCCCTCTCCATATCTCAAATACATCATTGATTTTGCCTGCTCTTGCAGTTGACCATAATGGCATCATTTCTCACAGTGTCTTGTTACGTTTTTGCATCTCCCTGGCAATATCTACTAGCCATGGTGGAGGGAGGCGGTGGAAGGGGACGCAATCCACACGACTTCAGAAACGCCACTTTCCCTCCAAAGTTTTTCCTGAAAGCCTTTGAAAAAAAGCTGTGGACCTACCTCCATGTTTGGCAAGATTACTCATAATGTATGAATCTTACGTATATAAATAATATTTTAATTCCATGATAAAGGTTAAAACTATGAGGCAAACAAAATATTATTTGTCTATCGCATCGTACAGCCTAGTAGCACTTTAGCAAAAATGGTCAATATTTTCATGTTTCCTAATTTTTTATCTAATGTGGATCAAAACATGTATACCAAAAGACGTTTTCAACATAGCTACATTTTTAAAGCGTTGAATGTTGAAAATAGTATATTAAATATGTATTCAAACCCATAAAATGTTTAATTTTGTAATTATTTGCATTAATTTTTGTAAATACAGTAATTGTCTAATTTAAGTACTTTTACCAAAATAAACAAGGTTCCTAATTTATCCTTAAGATCTAAAAATCATTCTCCTAATAATAACCAAAGTATTTTTAATGGTTGGTTTATTTAAGGAAATAGATTATCAGGGTTTATGGTGAACTCATAATATTAACTAAGGTTTAATCTAAGATTTTTTGTATGCTAGAATATCCAGCCTTGTGTGCTGAACTCCCAAGTGTATTTATAAGTGGTAAATGTATTCCTGAAATGAAACATTTTTGTTTTAGGAAGTAAAATCTTAGTAACAGTGGTGAAAAATTATGTTGATGAGAAAAGAAAAGGATTTTATGTGTGTGTGTGTATATATTTATTTATTTATTGTATTCCTAAGCCTGACGATGAACTGAAAGTTCAAAACCATAGATCCT
>KZ309305.1:87750-99096 GCA_000376725.2 Ladona fulva | reverse complement strand
CTATGCAATTTTCTGAACTTTTATTGTCCGGAAATTTTACTACAAAACATCTCTTGAGAGGTAATTTTCAGTATGCCTGGCCATTTAATTTTTATGATAATATGATATTCAATAATACATTTTCTCACTACTAGCTGAGATACATGAATTTGCCTTGCTTATGTTTGTAAATCCAAAAACTGATGAAAGGCATTAATTGGTATCAGGGATTTTGTTTGTCGAAGACCACTCAATTGTTCACCACCTACAGAGAACAGCTTCCCCTTTCTCATATTGCTTGGAATGACAGCCACACATAATCTTTATATTACTTTACTTATTTTATTTTAGCTACTGCTTGGAGTCTGAATTAATTCTGTGTGTAGTGCTTTTATTTGTGATTTTTTAGCAACAGGGTCAGCAGTGCACCTGCTAAAATATGTTCTGATATTAATGATGAATTTATCAGTTACTACAAATCCAGATTAGAATAATTATGATATGATATTTCATACCTTAAATTTAAGTATAATTTCTGTGGTATGAGTTAGCTCAGAATTTATTTGATATTTTATTTACTTTACATTATTTGATTTGCCCAAGGTTGATGGTGCCGCAAAAAAAACTTTCACACTTCATAGTAATGTATTTCTATTAACTTATAAATCATAATGACACATTTAGCTTGGAATTTTTTGTGAATCTTTGATTAAATTTAAATAGTGTTAATTAATGATAACCATGCATTGGAAAGCTAAGATTACTCACTTCTTCTGTAACACATTGGAAGGGATTTTCTTCTCATCTTTTCAGTAAAATTCTGACTGGAGAAAAACCAGTTTCATTTGTTATTTCATTTTCATTTATTTGTGGAAATTATACTTTGTTGGACATGTATTCAGAGCTGTCTTAGCACCATTATGAGCCCCTGTCCAAACCAGTGTTTTAGTACCCATATGTAAATCATCAGCATGAAAAAAATGTCTACAATCTGTAAAAGGAAATATAATTTGTTTTATATTACGTAGAGGTAATTTGAACTTCAAATACAGTTTTATTTATGGCAATTCACTTGACATACACTGATTAGCATGGGAGCCTTATGCTTACGGGGTCCTTGGGCAAGTGTGCAGTGGGCCTGTATGTTAAGACGGCTCTGCATATCTTTAATTCTACATTATATCTTTGGCTTTGAAGACAATTGACTCCATAATGTATTTTCGTGGTAAAGAGTTGTGCTTGACCCTTGAGTATGTAGCTGGATTCTACTTTTTAACCTCAGTATGACTTGGCCAGCAGTTAAATGAGAATTTCATTGTTTAAATGCAGATGAGCTATTGAAAGTACTGGAATAAATTAACCCTCTATTCTGAAGGTTTTGCTGTAAGTCACCTTAGAAGCCATGTTACTCTTGCACTTTTCTCTCAGAAATTCTCTTAAGAAATAAGATTGGTATTGAGAAGGAATTTTTATAAACTAATATAAAAGAAGCATGGGTAAATTAATAAAAAGAGTAATGGTAAATAAATTGCCAACAATCAGTATGTATGTGTGATATTCTAGGATTATTTCTTTATTTTGCTTGTTTGGAGCTGTTTTACATTTTCATTTCTGTAAAATTGTTTTATAATATATACTATAGGATTGTGTGTCATAGATAAAAAAATCATGGTGAAAATGATTCATATTTAGAATTCAGTGATTTGATGAGCCTAATTCTCAACAAATATTACTTGTAATTTGAGTATAAGCGGTTATTTTTGTGTATTTTTGTTAAATTGCATGTAAAGGTGTATACATTGATATTTCAATATTACGCATTTGTCAGTTTATTTGCATTATTAAATATTATCCTTCAGCTTGCATGATCAAAGAATGAAAATTGTTGCATTGAGAAGTTGACATTCATTTGCCATAGCAGTTAACTCTGTGGCTTCACACAGAAAACCTCACGATGGAGTTGGGGATCAGCATTGGGGGAAGCATTCTGGTCTCCTTTTTTAAAATATTAGAATTAACTTGAATCCCCATCACTGGACAAATGAGCGTCAACTTCTTGTGCTGTTGCTGGATATAAGGACTTCAAGAAGTTGATGTTCTTTTGTTTCATTTGCAGGAGACAGTGGGGGAGCAAGATGGGAGCCAGGGCCCTCCAAAGCTGTTTCCCTGCATGTATTGTGGGGCCTCCTTCCCCCACCAGAGCAAGCTAACGAGACACATCTTATCACATAGTCTTGAGACGCTTAAATATCGAGAACAGGCTCACACACCTCTTCTCCCACCTCCTACACCCCCATCTGGAATTGAGCCTCTGAACCTTGTGGACTGTCACTTCCGTCATCCTCCTCCATCACCACATCCACCCCCTCACCTTCACCCACACCATCCTCTGAATCCACACCTTGCTTTACCTCATCCATTCCATCCTCTCCACCCAAGAGACCCAATGGATCCTGAGACAGCATCTGTTACTGGGGAGGTAGTGGACTTTGGCGTGACGGGAGAGGATGAGGAGGAGCTGGAGGATGGTGGTGGGAGTGGGGGCGGAGGTATTGATGGAGATTTAGAGGGCGAGGGAGGTGGGAGTCAATCAAACACCGTGCTGTGCAAGTTTTGTGGAAAATCATTTGCTGACGTGGCATCACTCATTGGTCACCTCCCTGCACACACTGGGGACCGGCCTTTCAAATGTGAGTTTTGTGGCAAAGCTTTCAAGCTGCGCCATCACATGAAGGATCATTGTCGGGTACATACTGGGGAGCGCCCATTTAAGTGTGCTCTTTGTGGGAAGACATTTTCAAGGAGCACAATTCTCAAGGCTCATGAGAAGACTCACTTTCCCAAGTATGTGCGCAAGTTCCTGTCCCCAGGCCCCCAGCCAGTTGTGGATGCGGCAGCAGAGCCATCTCCCCCTTCCATACCTCCTGTGTCTCTACCACACCCTCCCATTCAGCAACAACCCCATCGGCAGTAGCGAGAAGATCACATGACTGTCATGAATCTCGGAGGCCTAAAAAATTCTGAGAGCTTTACATCTTGTCCTCTTGTAGAGAATGTTGAGCATATGCACCTTTTTGTATACGTAATTGGTTCTCCATACTGTAACAAAATGATTCCTGCACCCTGAAGTCCATAAGACCTCTGCACCCATAGATATAAAAATGTTTGATGAAGCTGTTAAGAGTGCTTCTGATTAGAGTATTTAATTTCTGCCCAGTATGGTGCTTATGGTTGACTGTTGATAATAATGATTGTGGTTAGATAATTTATCTAAATCTTTAAAATCATTAAGATTTTATTAAAGTTTCTAGTCTCTTGGTGAACATTTTTAGTAATAGGTATTTTATATAACTGTTAAAAAAGTTTTATTTTTCTTCATTTTGTTGATGAGTTTAAAGAAAGTTTTAGATTTTAGTGATAACATCTAAGACAAAAGTTAATGTCCATTATTATTTGTAATTCTGCAATATGTGATTACTTAAACAATACTTTCCTACAGTTGTATTGAATGTATGTTAATGATTGCACCTTTATAAGTGCAGATATCTTTGGTTTTATTGGGTTTATTTGGTGCAAAAATTCTCAATTTACACCAAAGCACAGTTATTTTAGCATACACTGCGTAGAGTAGGCTCCAGTACTTGCTCATTTCCAAGTCTCATATTCTGGTCCAAGTGAACTTTCTCACTGGACAGCATGGCAGGGTGTGATATCTTGGATAAAGTGCATAGTTGAAGAATTTTTATAGCAAGACACTAATTTTATACTTCATGTTAATATCACCGATATTTCGACACATGCATGAGTTTCCTAAAACAACTACAGGGAAGTGATTTGTTGCATGTTGGGCAAGCATCTTCCTTTTTTGTATTTTTTTACTTTTGAAGGGCAACTGTAAGAGCTGTGATAGATTTAAATACTTTGTAACTATTAGTATACCTAGAAATGCATAGTGACCTGGGTAAAATTTGCTACAGAATTGATAGATAGCCCATAAAACTCAATTTATTGAGATACGGCATAAGCAAATGTTCATCAAATCATTTTTATTAGAAATGATTAAGATTTGATAGAAATGGATATCACATTAGTACAACATGTATTAAAAATAATGGTCACAGTTATTGTATTTTTAGTGTTGAAGGAATGTCGCTGTACATAATCCAGCAAGACATTTTTTACTGTTGAAGCACTATGTGATCACACTTTAGGATCTCAAGTTACACATATAGTGGGTGCAAGTGCATTTTGTTGGTTTGATTTTCTAGAAGTTTTACAGTAAGCTGTGAATTGAAATTTGAGGGCAAAGTTGTCGTTTATATTTTATTGCATTCCTTCTAATGAAAGTTAATCATTTTTAATCCAGCGATTTATAATAAATGCATCCTCACTCATTTTTGTAAAAGCATTATTAGGGTGCATAGAACACTAACAATTGATATAAAAAATAGCTGATCTTCCATATGCATAAGTTGAAATTGTTTTTCAATGATGATCAGAAATTTAATAATAATAGACCAACAGAAGCATTCCTCTTTATGTCACAATGAATGAATGGATATCCACATTCATTTCCTTGTTATGATAGTTGCCTGTCATCATGTTTCTTATGTTTTAGAGATTATTTCACAGTATTATTGCCCTGCAATTTGGAGTGAGAAACAGAGACTGCTTTGGGAAACTGTAAAGCAGCTTAGCCCATTCAGCAGCAGCAAGATGTGATATTATATTATTATTATTAATTTTATTAATAATATTATTAACATTATTATAATTATCTTCTATATTACATATCCTTGCTTGAAGCAGGGGGAGGGAATAATTGAGGTACTTTTTGGATGGGGGGATGACACAACTCTTTTCTGTGTATGTGTGAATGTTATGACACGAATGCCTGTTGATTGAGAGTTTGCATGTATGCATGGCTAGTCAACATAAAGTTCCTGAGATTTGTAAATGAGGTTGATGTGGTGCTTGGATTGAAGTGAACCATGTTTTTCCTCTGGGCCCCCCTCACTTGACCAGTTGCTGGCTTCTCTCTCCTCTATTTAATTCTTTATTGCCTTTTTCTTTCCTTCCGATTCTCTTAAGATTTCCATTAAATATTTATCTTTCTTGTTTCATCTATTTAATTTTACATTAAAAGTAGTGTCCTCTCATTGATTAAATTTGTCACCCATTTTTTTGGGTCCAATTATTTTTAGGATTGCCTATCCACAAATTTTTAGGTTGATCTTTAATGGTTAAAATCACTTTTCATAATAGTATTTTATTTTGTTAGCTTTGTTGAGGAATTGTATTGGTTTATTCCAGATTACAGATGACATTACTCTAGTGTAGGTAATTATACTTCAAGGTAATGTTAGCACATGTTAAAAAAGCATAGTGAACTTAGGAAGTGTTAATTATTTTTGAACAGAAATAATAAGTCCTTTACCTTCAAGTATTGACTAATAAGTGATAATTTAAAGAGATTTTTTTATGAAACTCCATGTTATTACATTTTCTCTGTTTCTGACTTTACAGAAAAGGTTGCAACTATTGACAATTAATCAAACATATTTATTCAGAGAAATGTGATAGGTCATCCATGTTGGGCATTGTGGAACAGTATTCACCTCAGTATAAGTTCATCATGACTGGAACAGTTATTCTAATAATGAAGTATCTACAAGATTTGAAAAACTATTAGTGAGTTTAAATTATTATTGCAAGCCAAAAAGGAGCAATTTTATTTAATTTCCTCTGCTGTTGTTATCCTGCCATTTATCAGAGGTGGTAGAATTGAAACAGTTAACATATCCGCTAGTAGTAATTTAATGATAGAGGGTATCCTGTTAAACAATTTTCTGTCAGAATTATATTCTGATTGTTAAAAGTATTAAATTAGACTATTCCATTATCGGATGTTAAAGGCTGGTTTACTTAAGCTCTTGCCTTTCTTAGATTTTCTTAATTTTGTATATAACTTTATGTGAGCTGTGAACTTCTTGTTATATTTGATGATGTGAGTTATGACCAGTCAGCTTTTTCATTGAATTTGTATATTTTAAATTTATCCTACTGCTTGGTTATCTCAACTACTTATTCATTTTGAGTCCCT
The DNA here is from genome assembly GCA_000376725.2 of Ladona fulva. Lineage (NCBI taxonomy): Eukaryota > Metazoa > Arthropoda > Insecta > Odonata > Libellulidae > Ladona > Ladona fulva. The sequence goes on along the minus strand of KZ309305.1, from coordinate 93,014 downwards.
AAAATGCCTTAGAAGATTTGGCAAGCATAAAGAGTCGTGATCATAAGAAATAGCAATAAGAGAAATTATTTTCATCTATAAGACTAGATATAATATTTATAAAAATGCCTCATTGATAAATAAAATTACTGTTATGTATGTGAAATGATGATCAATATTGACCACTTGTTGGAAGTGATAAGTCGCTTTGGTCAATATCTAAAAATGTTCACTTACATTGCCATATCTCATCCCCCATTCCTGGGATGTATTTTGTAGGTGATTACCATTAATAATCTGGTTCATCACTTGTTTGAATTTCATGTGTAAAAACAGTTTACCATTGCAGTTTTGATCATTAAATGAATATTTGAGGCAATAATAACATTCACAAACATAAGTATATAATATACACTCATAGTTGACTTTCCTCACACAAGTTGTGCAAGAATAGGCAGCAGTTAGTACGTGCGCCTTTGAAAGGTATAGGCATGTATTTATAATGTAGATATACTCATAAATCACAAAAAATAACTGCAAATATTTGCCCTTCAAAAAGTTTTCATATTATTAACTCAATAATGATAGATTTGTTTAAGTAATGACAAATGTCTCTCAATGTCACAAAATGAGTGCCTATAAGTGAAAGAGAAGGGAGGATACTATTCAAGGCAATACAAGTATATAAATATTATGTATACAGTTTAACTTCATTAATGCAATATGAGTGCATGTTTATTGCTCACTTATTAGCTTCCAGTTTGTCTCTGTGGTGGTTCTGTGCCATTTTGATGATTGGTCCTCTAATTATTGTTTGTTCCAAATTATCTTATTTCTGCTAGGTTTGTTCCTTTGTTTGTTTGTTCCTAGAGAGCAAAGTTTACAATATTTCATTATTTTTAGTATCTTCCTGATGTTATGCATAAATGCTAATAATTATTCATTTCTTAAAATTATTTCCTCTTTAACCCATTCGCACCTTTAATCTCATTTCCTCTGTTGATACACAAATGTTTTTAACATCCAATTAAAATCATATCTAGAGAACTGAAAGTAGAACCTCTTATCTAAAAATTTGTAGGACCTTGCATTACAAACTGATTTCTATTTAAACAAATAGTCATAAAAATGAATAATTTCTGAAAAACTAGGCTCAATTATTTTTGTTATGAAATAAAGTCAGTTCAATTATATAGTCCATCTCATCAAGTGTTGTGTTGTGTTTGTGCAAATATCTTAGACACCTTTTCTTAAGATAATCAAAGTGTCTATGATCTCCAGATGGTAATCTTAGTGACTTAATTTTGTAAAAAATATTTGAGATGATAAATTTTGTGCTAAAACTATTGAATATTTTCCTGTGGTAATTTGAGTTTTCTTATCAGAAATTTTTTTTGTGTAATTTTAAGTTCAGCTGAATGATTATACTTCATTACAATTGTTAGTGGTCATATCTTAAGCTCAAAAATGTCCTCCTTTCTATCTATTACTACACGACTCCAGTATTGATAACAGTTATTCTTTTCTGTTGATGCTTAGGTACAAAATTGGCAAATTAAACAATTGCAATCACAATGCATAACAATGATATTGACATATTTAATAATTGAACAGGATTTCCTCATTAATAGTTACTTGATATCCACTGCTAGCTTTCATTTAAATTCTCTTATAGAGAGGAAAAAGTGCTCTTCTTCAGCATGTAAGAGTTATGGAAGCATTTGATGATGAAACATGAGTTTTTTATATGCAGTAATGGGTGCGAGTCCATAATATCAAAATCATTATATTTGCATGAATCTTGTAGCACTAAAATCTGGGATATATTTTTAGATAAAAACAAAATGTTTTCACATGCTTTGGTGTATCCCTTTAAATAGTAGTAAATGAAGATGACCTGTTCTCTTTTAAGAAGAAATGTTTTTTTTTTTAATTATTGTCTTATAGTTTTCATGATTGGTAAATATTTTAATGATTTTAGTAAGTCATCTTCATGATGTAGTGGCCTTTACTATGACAATATAAACAAGGCTGCTTCATTGTGGTATCTGGTGAATTCTTTGAAGATTCTTTGTTAATTTAATTTTTTTGCTGCCAAAGTCTTAGAGGAACTATTTTCCCTATGATAAAGTGTGATAAAAGTTAAATTAAAGCATTTTATAATAATCCAATTTGTATGATAATTTTTGTTTTAGGGCTTAATTTTGTTGTTTTTGGTCTAGTTTATGGATGGGAAGGGTTTTTCATGATGGTAAATATGATCATCACTGATGCATAACCTCTTAAATAAACTTCTATTCACTTCTTAGAAATATTAAGCAACAAATTTAATTAATTCCACAAAACTGGACGTTTTTAATTTTTAGGTGACAGATTTCAAGTGCTTCAAAAGAATTTAGCTGTTAGGGTATTTTTAACAATTAAAACACTCCCCAATCAGTTTCTTTAGCCCTTCTGAATTTATGTGAAAGCTAATTATAAATACATGGTGATAATAAAACAGCAATAATTTTTAGTTGAAAACTTCAATGCTGTATGAGCTGCTACTTGATGATGAGAGTTGCAGACACTTCACTGTTTATGAAAATGTTAAAATGCTTTATGTATTAACTTGAAGATGATGAAACTTAGAAATATCTTTGTTTTCCAAGAATCTGATTCATTAGGTATGTTAACTTTTTCTTAGGAAAATGAGTAAATACACTGCAGGTTGAAGATTTACTTTGCTGTCATCTTCATTTGTGATTTAGTCTTGAAAAGTAAGGTCAGTGTAAATGTGTTCAGTATGTAAATACTGAGCCATTTCTACAGTGATTTAAATAGTTCTCTAATTCTACAGATTGAAGGGATTAGTCCTGAAAGTATGATGTATCAATGCTTTTGCTTAAGCCAGCTCTACCCATTTTTAAGCATGTGATGGCTACCATTCCTTTATAATTCTACATTGAAAATTGCCAAGAATGCCTTTGTTGCATGATACTGTGAATGTTATTTGCTGAAGCAAAAATTTATAAATTTCAACTTGGAGACAAATGTGAGCTGATAGTTAAGTATACTAAAATGTAAAATATTTATATTTGACAGGAGTACAGGGTCCATTTGTATTCTGAGGATTAATGGTAGTGATTTGTTTTTGAGGAATGAAATGTAGGAACTATAAAAGTTAAATTTTGAATTATACATACATTTTAGGATGTCATTTTTATGTTGTTGATAGAGTGGAATATTAAGTGGAAATGTTCTTACTTTGATGCATGTGGCATACTTATTCTGTGATTGTGACAACACATCATATTTATGCAAAGTTCCAAACGTCTGTGATCAGTGGCAGTATAAGTGGGCAGAATTGGGATTGTAAATTTAGGCTCGACTTAATTGTTATCAAGCAATAACAGTCAGTCTTTAAAACACTTGGGAAGTAGATGATACTAGAGTATTGGGTATACAGCATATCTTAAGACCTTTATTTGTTGAAAATACCTTCATTTGTTCAGTATTAGTGAAAGTTCCTACATGGTATACATTCAGTTGGAATTCAGTGCATTGGTAGCACAATTTTTGCACTATGCATTCATTGAAAGTATCCATGACTTCAAGTTATTTATATATATGTGCATTACTCATAGCCATATTCAACCCAAGTTTTGGTCAGATAGTAATGGTTTGTTTTTGTTCATTTTGATAATTTGTTTACCTGATGTTTCAATTCAGCATGATCTGAACCTTATGCAACAGTAGTTGCATTTTTGTCAAATAGTCTGTGGTTTCTATGACTTACTTTGAGTACTTGATGTTTATCTCTCTTATGTGCACATTTTAGTGCACATTAAATTGTGATAATGAGCCATTTTAAGGGGAAAAAAACTGTGCAAGTCTCTTGCTTTGTTGTGACTTCAGTTAGAAAGTCTCCAGGAGGAATATGTAAAATGCTTGATAGCCATTATTAACTGTTTAAGTATTTCTTTATCCATATTTGCACTTTATTTATTTATTTGAAAGGGGTGTGGCATGTAAGTTTTGTGTAAGTAATTGTTAAAGCAGCCCAAACTTTGAGCCACAGACACAAGAGACCAAAACTAAGTGACTTGATAAAATGAAAGCAATGTGATATATAACATAAGTGACCATTCCAGATGGGTATCAACAGAAACTTCTTTAAGAATTATTGGGAATGCTTTATGATGTAACTGCCGACAGAAGGCAAATTTTTTAAATACTGTTGTAGCAGCAGCCACTGCCATGATTGTCAATATTCTTGGGGATTCGAGAAGGCATTGGCAAGAAGTATTTTGAAGAGGGTGAATTTGAATTATAATGTTCATTTTCATTGAGTTTCCTACTATTGGCATAACGAAATTGTGACAAATCTGATATAATGTCAATAATAAGATATTTGCAGTTACTTTTGGTGATTGTTAGTGAAGAAATTGTTGTGTTGTGTGACTGTTGTATGATGTTAATGAGCATAGTTAGAATACCAAATGTCTTATATTTAGTTATTTTCCTGCATAAAAATGCCATAAAATTAGAGGCATGTTTGTGTATTTTATAATCCTGTGTTAACATTAAAACGGTAATTATCATAGAGCTATCGTAAAACATTAAGAGATGCAAGAAAAGGTGGTGATGCATACCCATATCATGTGGGAAACTTTAGCAACTGTGTTGGCTGTGGTTTGCCTTCTTCGATTGGTCTTTCTAGTGGTGAATGGAGTGTGTGAAAAGTATTTTTCTAAGCGTGAAGATGGAAAAGTTACAATGCTTTTTTGATCTAGTGTTCTGATGCTAACAAAGGATGCAAGTGGTTGATGTGTGTGAAAAGAAAAACATATTCTTGAGAGTAAAAGGACTTATAAGGTAAATCTGTGATAGTTTGTGATGCTTTCTTATCCACAGTTTATTTGTAAAAGTCTTTAATACTATGTACGTTGTGCGAAGGATTTATTCAATTTTTAAGGGAAATGTTACTAATGTTTAACCACAAGGTTATTTGAGTGCTTACCCATGTGAAAGAAGCTCCTCTATTCGATTTTATTTATGGATACATTTTATTAGATGGTTTATATTACACTTGATATCATCATCAGTTGTATATGTATTCAATACCTAGAAAGAAGTAGGAGTAGCTCAGGGTCATTTTGCAAGAAACCTTCCATTGACATTGGACATCCTAAGCGATGTACACATGTTAATTTGAAAGACATTTTGGAGTTAATTTGTCTTCAGTGCACAACACTAATCCTGGATACCAATTAATGGTCAAAAATATTTTTATTCACCCACCC
>KZ309305.1:11176-66773 GCA_000376725.2 Ladona fulva | reverse complement strand
TATGGGGCTTTAAAAATTTTTATAAATGAATTTTTTTGAAAATGCGAATTTCGAGAATTTGCTGTGCTATGTTAGTAGATTGCGTCCTGTTAACACGAATCCGGCTTTCCTTTGGATCTAGCTCTTCAAATAACCGAGTTACGAGACTTTAAACAATTTAAAATTGAATTTTCCGAAAATGCGAATATCGAGAATTTGTTGTGCTATGCTGGTAGATTTCGTCCTCCTGAACACGAATTTTGCATTCTTTTTTACCTAGCTCTACAAATAACCGAGTTACGCAACTTTAAACATTTTGAAAAATTAATTTTCTTAAAACGCGAATTTCGAGAAATTACGTTCTGATTGATTTCGTTCTACTGAACACTAATTTAGCGTTCTTTTGTCTCAACTCTTTAAATAACCAAGTTACGCGACTTTAAAAAATTTGAAAAATGAAGTTTTTGACTATACGAATATCGAGAATTTGATGTGCTTTGATGGTAGATTTCGTCCTCCTGAACCTGAATTTGGCGTTCTATTGGCTCTAGCTCTTCTTTTTTCGTCTCTAGCTGGTCCAATAACCTTGTGGCGCGAATTTAAAAATTTTGAAATATAAATTTTCTGAAAATGCGAATATCGAGCATATATGTGATATGCTGGTAGATTTCATACTCCTGAACCCGAATCCGGCGTTCTTTTGACTCTAGCTCTTCAAATAACCGAGTTCAGCAACTTTAACCATTTTGAAAAATGGATTTTCTGAAAAGGCGAACTGCTAGAAAATGATGAGCTATCCTGGTAGATTTCGTCATNTACCTGCAGAAATATATGATACCTAATAATGTTTGGAATTCCAATCCTTTCATATTAAATCTAATATTTTCACCAAAATTTCTTTCTTAAAATTGCAGTGTCTTAAACGCCAATGCATGGTACAGGAATGAGTGAAATTAACTGTAAAATTGCAGGGTAACATAAGATTTGGGATACTCGTATAAACTTCTTCAGCGGAATATTTTGCAACACTGTAAAGTGTTGTACCTCCCCTCCCTCTGATTACGGTACCTAATCTTTTCGTCGCCAGTGTTAAGGAATGTTCAAAGCATGGGTATTAGCTCCGTAGCTGACACCCATATAGAAGGACGGACCTAATTTTGAGAAAGACATTGATGAAAACTTTGCATGTATGCAATAGCATCTCTAATGTATGAGTTATAGACACGATAGGTCTATAACTCATACGAGCAAAACAATAGTAAGCTGGAGTTCAAGGTCTATAGAAAACCAACGTCCACTAATAATTTTATTCCTAACTCTTCATTTCATCATTTGTCCCACAAATATGCTGCTTTACACCATCTGGTCAACAGATTGGTTAACCTTCCACTCAACAGTACCGGTTTTAAGAAAGAACTGGATTTTATTAAGGATACTGCTCTTGACCTAGGTTACGACACGAAACACTCAAGAGACATTCATACAAACGCTTAGTGAGACGTTGTTCCCAGCTATCTTCTTCCACAAAGGATAATTTTAGATATATTAAACTTCCATTTTATCCTCTGCTAACCAAAGGTCTTAACGGCATTTTCAAACAGAAAAATATCGGAGTGTGCTATACTAATAGCTTAAGTTTAAAGAATTTTTTAGGCACCACTAAGGATAAAGACCCTCTTTTACATGAGTCGGAGATATATAAGATAGTTTGCCCTGAATGTGACCTTTTGTACATTGGGCAAACTAGGAGGCGTCTCATCACTAGGTTCAAAGAGCACATAGCCTATTTTAAGTATGGAAGGTACATTAACTCCAGTGTAGCAAAACATGTGTTTGAATGCTCACACAACGTTACTTTAGAAAACTTAGAATTGATGTGTAATATTAATTTAGGTTTTAATGCCACAGAAAATGTGTATATTTATAAAAACAGGAAGTCATTTATGAATACAGATTTGGATTTCGATAAAAAACTTTACTGTTTACTAGATTCCGCTGGGTGACGTTTTTTCGAAACCACCCCATCTCGTCTGTTACTGTAAGTCCTACACGTACCCTGAAGATGCTAGCTCGGCTAGTGAAATGTACATTGATTGTGACGATTTCTTGCATTTTGGTGGTGTTGGAGTTCTCCTTTACTTAACGTTTAAATCAAATGTGGAGTTAAATGTTTAGCTAAGAGAGCATTATATATTTTCTGAGTAATTCCTGGGAATGTGAGTGGAAAAAAAGTTAAAGGTACTAAGTGAAATCTGATGGAATTTCATTTTAAAAACGAAGAAAAAATCAAAGATTTACTTTCCACAGAATTTATTTATGCGACCATGGTTTCGGTGCAAATTTACACCATCATCAGGCACCGACGATTCGTTACAACAGCTTAAGAACAAACCAGAGAGGGGGGGAAGGTGAAGGAGAGTTACAAAGTAAGGGGGCCAATTAGTTATTCATAATAGGCCGTTAAGCGGAGGGGGAGGGGGTAATGAATGGTAAAGGCTGGTAAACAATGTAGAAGGATTCTCGGTGAAAAGGAATTCATTGGCAAGGGAAAAAGAATGGTGGAGATGGTGGAGTAATTGACATTTTTCTATTCTCGCTCCAACGTCATGAAGACACAATGGAAATCTTATGACCCCGTGCATTTCTTACGGGAGATCGGCGCGCGGTGTTGCAACTTTAGCATAGAAAAAGAAAGTTGGCAAAAACTAATGTTTAATACTTTTATCATACAGCAAAAGTAATTCCGCACAGCATAGTGCAATTTAATTAAGGTTAAATACTACCGTAATCGAAGAAAAAATAGGAAAGTGATACTTTCGAGAAAATCGGGAATAAGTTGCGGTTTTCTTTGAACCGATAAATTTAGGTCTACCTTTCAAGAAACACGGTCTTTCTTTGTGTCACTATCTGTCTCATTTTATTCACATTCCACCAATGCTATTACTTTTCCTGTTAAAAATCTTGGAGAAAAATGCTGTAGCGAAATCTTAGNAAACAGAAAAAAATGTTATTTTCACAAAATTTTGCTTGCTACATAACAAAATTAAGATTTTTAATTTGATGAAAATTTACAAGACAGACTTTTTAGCCCTGAGAAAATAAAATTGCACTACCTTGTTAACTTTTAATACAAACAAAATAATGCAGCATAAATTCAGTTAATATATGACACTTGAACATAGAGTGTATCACCACTTCAACGTAGTGAATATTGATACAAAGACACAAATATAAATGCAAGATAAAAAACATGAATAATACATGTAACATCAATAAATGCTTTCTGTGGTTGAAAGATTTTTAACAATTTGCAAATCAGATTCACCACAATATGCTGTACAGAAATTATTAGTCAATATTCTGATATCCTAACTCTTATTAAAATTTAGAAAATAAACAACATGGAATACATAAAACATGAAAGTACTGAGAAAATGGGTAGATAACTATCAAATATGATATTTGCTCTACTCCAAGTACTGAACATTCCATTGTCATAATTCATTACATTGGAACTTAACAGAATACTGAGGGAATGAGACAAAGCAAAGTGAACTGATCTATATCTTTGCCAATCTATTTAACAAAATTAGAGTTTTACACATAAGACTCTTCTTCTATTGACTTAGAAGAAATTTTGCCTTGACTGTCATTAGAAGTACCTTGTGATGTTTCTTCAGACTTATCAGTTGCAAAGTGCAAATTTGTAATAGGGGTACGATAACTAGGGAAGAAAGAAGGGGGGGGACGATATGGTGGTGGGCCTGATGTACCTTCTTTTCGAGGCCACCCCTTCTGCTTCCCACAGCTAAACAAGCTTCTTAAGTGCGAAACACTCCAATTGATTTCACCACGAAATTCAGATGTAACTACTTGAGAAGTTTTTTTACTCTTTTGTAAACCATCTACTTCATCTTTGAAAGCTACCTTTTCTATATCATTTGAGTCAGCTGGAGGAAGAGATTTCGATCTCTGAGAAGCACCACTTTCCCTTCTTCCAGGTCTACTGCGCCGTTCCACTCTTGGAACCACTTCATCACTTTCTCCATTTTGAGAAACACCTAAAGATGTTTTGTTTTTAAATTTCTCAGAAGCACCAGCAGTACCTTGGCCACTAGTGTATGCTGCAGGTGAACAAGAACTAAAATCCATCTCTGTATCCATTTTTTTTTCTGAAGACTGAGAAACATTAACATACAAAAGCTGCTGTAGTCTAGGAGCTGAGGCACTGCTAGATGGATATATCACATGCACAGGAGGAAGGTGACGTAGTTTTCCAGCTGTAGATACTTCACTGCTACCACTTGCGCTCACATTGTTACCTCCTTTTCTCAACTTGGGAGGCAGTGGTGGGGGAGGAGGGTGAGAGTTGTCTAAGGACTCATCACTTTTTGGGGTCTCCAAATCACTATCATCAATGGCAGTAGCATCAATGGTCACTGCTGGAGCTGCTCGAACAAGCTCAGACTGTGGGCCTATTCTGCGACTCATTGTTTCTTCATATGAAGGTAATGATGGCTGGGTTGCTATAACATTACTATATATATTTTCCCAAGTAGAAGTGGGTGCTGAGGAATGGCAATCTTTTCCTCTAGAATTAGATCTAGACACATGTGGGGTAGAGTCATCATCTGATAGTGTGCTTGAATCATATGACCGATCTGCTTCATCCACTCCACCATTTAAGGGTTGATTCTGACAGCTACCAGATGCAATGTGAGGGGTTGAGAGAGAGCGAGACCAGTCCTCATTGGATCGAGATTGGTAGGATGCAACAGGCATCTGCATGACTGCTGAATTAGTTGATGAAGAAAGATGGTGGGCAGACTTAGATCTTGGAATAGCAACCACTGGGTGAAACGAAGAAGTATGTTCAACATTGTTGTCTGCTTTATGAGATATTTTAGAGCAAAAGTTTGAATCCACAATGCTGGTGTGTCTCCTTGCATGCAATTGTTTATTACAAGTTTGTGATAAAGGGCTTTGAGGATGAGATTGCCTTCTAGGAAGACTCTTGCCAAAATAATCTGCCACTTTTTCGTCTTTGTTCTTCGAAAACAGAGCTTGCCCTTTGCTCTGAACTAATGCTCTCTTGTCTACTTCCCTCATTCCAGATGCCAAACCATACGTAGCCCTAGGCAATGATTCTTCAGATGCACTTCGCCTCAGATGAATCTGATTAGGGCCCTGCCTTACATTTTTACTATCTCTTACACCACAAGCAGAAGTCCCACTGCTACTAGAACTGCTTCCACTACTTGTGCTACTTCCACATGATATCTGCCCATTTTGCTTTGAAGCCAGTCTTTTTAGGTGGGACCTCTGCCTGAACCAGTCTTGTCTCTGAAAATTTGGATTGATAACTTGGTACTGACCCCCATGAGACTGTGTATGCCTTGCTACAGGCTTTGCGTACACAGAATCATCACAGCCCTTTCGAAAGCACTCCATTCGTTCATCCCACCCAGCATAAACCCTAACATAATTTTTTGGTTCCTCCAAAATGCATGAAACCTTTACCTTATCTCTTTGGTTTTCACCTCTAAACCTTGGAGACATAGGACTGGGTGTATTAACAGGAAGAACTTGAGATGGTGAAGATAGAGCAGCTCCATCTTTGGCATGGTAGTTGGGCAAAATATTTGGATTATTGTGAGAATATTGGTTCATAGAAACAAAGGATGGAGATGATCCAGTAGATGGTGTAGATGATGAGGAAGATGATATACTAGGAAGGGGACAGTTGATCTGAGGACGAAAGAGAGCACGCCCTCCACTTCCTCCACTTGTAGATCCTGTCTCTTCCTCATCAGGAGTGTACAGTTGTGTATCAGACATAGTAAGACCAGAATCACGACTTAAAGACATCTTGTCCTTCCTAGGTGGAGGACTTGGTTCCAGAAGCTCTCTCTCCAGGCTATCAATTGATGAGTCATCTCTCCGAAGGCCTCCACCAGCTTTAAATACAAAAATTATATATAAATTGGTTTCAAATTATAACAATGAAGAATGAACATTTGAAATTGAAATGTGATGAATGATGAAAAAGATCATAGTTCATGTAATACATCACACAGTTCAAAATATTATTTTAGCATGTTATCATTAACATAACTTGGGGTGCTAAGTATTGAAAATCATAAATTAAACCAAGTCAGTCAAATGAGTTTAACAGTTTCAGCCAGAGCTACTTTTGGTGACCACAGAATAAGAGAAATTCTGTTGAAGGATAAATTGTTCGGTCTGCAGCGTCAAGAGACAGATATTAAAATTATGTCCCATCATCTGCACTTAAGAAAGAGGTAAAATGTCCATTTATGATCTATGAACTGTAGCCAGTCTAAATTTAATCTAAGGATATCTTATCATTAGAGAATCTTGAATACAACCCTAATTGTAACAAAATATTTTGTATCTAAAACTTTGAAATGTTTGATATCATTGTATTCATCCCAATACTTTAAGTGATATGAATGCAGATCCTAAATAGATAATTCATTAACCTGGGGAGCAAACTATCTTGTGTTCCAAGGGTACAGTCATACTTATTCAGCAACATAACAAATTGTAAGCAGCCTAAATGAATTGGTAATGTTCCTATCAAAATCTAAGAAAACCTATGCTAGTAGCATTATTGTACACATACCATACTAAAATGAAGCCTTTGCTCTCTTTGTAAGAGCAATTTGTACTGTAGAATACTCATTATTATTATAACTACATCNTATAACAATTAAAAAAATGAATTTTCTAAAAATGCGAATATCGAGAATTTGATGTTCTATGCTGGTATATTTCGTCCTCCTAAACCCGAATCCGGTGGTTTTAATTTCGTATATCAACCCGTGGTAGCACGCGCACACAGGGAACCTCTATCCGTCAATATTATTGTTTCTGTGTTACATACACATATTTCTCTTCAGCATTGATGAATGAAATACATTCTCCAAAAATAAGCATAGACTGCTATTTGCATTCTAAAATTGCTTCGACAGGTGAAGCTTTTCCGTGTAAATATGCCACCGTTGGGTTTCGAACCCGAGGCAGCTTTCAATAAAGGCGAGTGCGGGACCCCTTTTTGCTATGTGGTAGCTCAAGGGCGGTTTATTGAACGTAGGGGAAAAACCCGAAATCGCGCGTAGGACAAGAGAGAGATTGGTTTATAGTTAAAAGAATGGTCAGGGAGTTGTATAGAGATATTGAGTGATAAAGGAAAATCCCCGCAACCCGTGGACACAGAGAAATATGAGTAGCGGTTAAAAGGGGTAAATAGGAAGAATCAAGGTAAGGTTAACTGGCTCTAAGGAGAGGTGGAGTAAAATAGCGGGGGTCGGGTGAAAGAGATGCGACAGATACCAACTGTGCCGGTGGATTTCCAGTCGCAGTGTTTCCTAGTGGCGGTCAATGAATATGCATTCTCAAGTTTGGTCGGACGTTTGTCTAATTTCTGCTGACTTGGATAGATGCATTGGGCATTGGTATAAATGTGGTGGGATTCGATGACCCGTACCCTCACGTAATTTAAAGACCCTAGCTCGGACTCAGCCAGTTGTTTACGTTTTCAACCCCGTTTCCATATACACTCGGATGCGGTGAGTTTCAATGACCCATATTGAGAACTGATACCCTCATTGTTTCGGTCCAGACATTGCCAGCCTATAGTAAGAGTCGATGATCTGCACCCTTACTTAGCTGAAAGTCCGACATTGTCCGTATTCTAGCTCAAACTTAGATGCTTACGTTTCCAACTCCTATCCATCTCTTAGGATCCATATCAGCTGGTAATTTAATTTTTGGACAATGAGCCATTAAACACGTACTCTGGAGTATATAAGGAACTGGCTAAGGAAGGCAAAATACCAATATATTTTGGGTTTTATGACAGGGACCGTAATCCCTTCAGGAGCGAGTCAACGTTTTGCACCCCTGCCCCTGTAATAAACCTACCTAAAGAGCAGATGTTTTGGCACATTGACGAATTTTTATAATACAGTGAATAAGATTTAAAAGGTTNTTTTCTGAAAACGCGAATTTCGAGAATTTGATGTGCTATGCTGGTAGATTTCGTACTCATGAACACGAATCCGGCGTTGTTTTGGCTTTAGCTGTTCAAATAACCGAGTTATGCGACTTTAAAAATTTTGAAAAATGAATATTCTGAAAACGCGAATCTCGAGAATATGATGTGCTATGCTGGTAGATTTCGTCCTCCTGAACACGAATTTGCACACTGCTGACACGAATCCGGCGTTCTTTTGGCTCTAGCTCTTAAATAACCGAGTTACGCGACTTTAAAAATTTTGGCTTCTGGATTGAAAGCAACTGTTTACAGCCCAGAAAATCTTCAATGACTATCTAAAGCACAGGTGACGAAGGCGTCTGGCCCTTTTCATAAGTTTTACTTTTCTTTGTGCCACCGAAGACCTTGGCCCACGAGAAAAACCACCTCATCCCCTAGGGGATGGAGTCTTCCGCACCTTCCAAGGATGACGACGCAGCATCCGTGTCGTCCTTCCAAAGTGACTCCAGCGATACCTCCTCCTGCTCTACCACCACGTCTACCCGCGACACCATCAATACTGCCCTCCAGACGGCTGTAGATGCGTTCACCATGTTAGAAGAGGCAAGGATCTCCCTCACCGCCGAGCAATGGGCGAACATCGTCAAAGGCACCTTCCCGGACTACACGAAAACTTCTGAAACTGTGAGTAACACGATTGCTTCCTCTCCTGCTTGTCCTTCCACCTCCTTAAAACGTCCTAATAAGCAAGATTTTGTAGCTGTTTCCTCTAAGCGTAAGTCAAACCGCTCATCCCCTCCTAAGGTACCTTCTCCTATCCCACTTTCCAGCTCCTTCGCCCCCCTCTCCTCCGCCATTAATGTAGAGCAAGCTTCCGCCTCAACTTCCGCCTCCACCTCCGCACCAACTCCCGCTCCAACTTCCAATCCCACTTCTTCCACCACTTCTACTGTTAAGATCCCTTCGATCAAAATGCGACTATTCTCGGACTGGCAGAAATTAATTCAAAAGCTAAAGAAAGAAAAAATTTATCCACCCGTCTGTAATTTAATTAGTTCTGATGTAATTTTAATCAAGTGCAGTTCAATTCCTGATTACAGGCGAGTTTTGAAATTTTTGAAGAATGAGGAAATTGAGTTCTTCACTTACCAGGTAGCTAACGAACGCAATGCAGATTTTGTATTCAAACATCTACATTTTAACACCGAAATTGATTCAATCAAATAGGAATTGTCTAGACTTAATTTTGATGTAATAAGTGTAACTCCTTTGTTTACCACCAAACCTACCCCCAAGGATGCAGCTGAAGGTATCACCTTAGTCAACCGTCGCCCGATTCCAGTCTTCAAAATTCTGTCTCCTCACAACGATTTCGATGAATTCAAAAAAATCACTTCACTCTGTAACATGTTAGTCGAGGTCAAGCCATTCATCAAACGAATAGAACCCATTCAATGCTTTAAATGTTTACAATATGGTCACACGCGTAACTACTGCCACCAGCTACCAAAATGCAGCTTGTGTAATGGGAACCATGAGATCAAAGATTGTTCTAATCCTTCTACCACCGACCCCACCTGCATCCATTGCGGTGGAAACCACCACTCGACCTACAAAGGCTGCCCACACTTCAAGGAACTCCGCCGCAACTTAGTTAAAAAACTAAAAGACAATCGTATCATTAATAACCCAGGACCATCTCCAGACCTTTCTTCCCCTCAAACCTTCCCAAATCTTCCTCAATCTTACTCTTCTGCCACTCAAAATGCTTCATCTCCTAACACACCCACTCCTGAAACTTCCACCCCATCCTTCTCCGATTACTCTTCTTTCTCATCCTTCTTAACTTCCCTTTCCTCTTCCTGCAAATCTTTCATTCAATCCCTGATGCTAATTTTTCAAAAAATTAGAACCGCCCCTACCTTTAAAGACTCCATTCTCATTTTCTTTACAGAAGCTTACCGTCTCCTCTCTGAATTTTTTAAGTAGCAACCATCAACAAACTCCTCAATTGTAACTGCAATCTTTAACCACAAAATGTTGGGCAGAGTAGGACACCTTTACCGTCACGCCGATGGAGACCGGAATAGGTGTAACGGCGAAGAGCAGGAACGACAAATGATAAATACTTAATTTAATCTTCGAATTTGTTTCACCTTTACCGTCAGCGTATAGTGACACTATTGTGTTGCTCCCAAATGCCACTATAACCCCGCTTGCTTACCTCTCTCACTCCCTACCTATTATTTCTCTCTCCGCTTACAATTAGAGGAAGAGTTTGCATTTTCAACCCATTTACCTACCCTTGCAATCGTGTTACTGCACATAATTTTCAGAATCAACTGCAGCATGTGCCGACTATCTTGCCTCGCATCACCGAGCTTTGAAAATTTTGAAAATTTTCAAAGCTCGGCGTTCTTTTGGCTCNCTGGTCCAATAACCATGTTACGCGACTTTAAAGTTTTTGGAAAATGAAATTTCTAAAAATGCATATATCGAGAATTTGATGTGCTATACTGGTAGATTTCGTTCTCCTACACCCGAATACGACGTTCTTTTGTATATAGCTCTCCAACTTACCGAGTTAAGCGACTTTAATCGTTTTGAAAAATGAAATCTCTGAAAATGGTTATTTCGAGAATTTGATGAGCTATCCTGGAAGATATCGTACTCCTGAATAAGAATGCCGCGTTCCTTTGGCTCTAGCTGGTCCAATAACCATGTTACGCGACTTTAAAGTTTTTGGAAAATGAAATTTCTAAAAATGCATATATCGAGAATTTGATGTGCTATACTGGTAGATTTCGTTCTCCTACACCCGAATACGACGTTCTTTTGTATATAGCTCTCCAACTTACCGAGTTAAGCGACTTTAATCGTTTTGAAAAATGAAATCTCTGAAAATGGTTATTTCGAGAATTTGATGAGCTATCCTGGAAGATATCGTACTCCTGAATAAGAATGCCGCGTTCCTTTGGCTCTAGCTGGTCCAATAACCATGTTACGCGACTTTAAAGTTTTTGGAAAATGAAATTTCTAAAAATGCATATATCGAGAATTTGATGTGCTATACTGGTAGATTTCGTTCTCCTACACCCGAATACGACGTTCTTTTGTATATAGCTCTCCAACTTACCGAGTTAAGCGACTTTAATCGTTTTGAAAAATGAAATCTCTGAAAATGGTTATTTCGAGAATTTGATGAGCTATCCTGGAAGATATCGTACTCCTGAATAAGAATGCCGCGTTCCTTTGGCTCTAGCTGGTCCAATAACCATGTTACGCGACTTTAAAGTTTTTGGAAAATGAAATTTCTAAAAATGCATATATCGAGAATTTGATGTGCTATGCTGGTAGATTTCGTCCTCCTGAACCCGAATCCGGCGTTCGTTTGGATCTCGCTCTTTAATTAACCAATTTGCGCGACTTTAACCATTTTGAAAAATGAATTTTCTGAAATGCGAATTTCGAGCATATATGTGCTATGCTGGTAGATTTCATACCCCTGAACCCGAATTTGGCGTTCTTTTGGCTCTAGATCTTCAAATAACCGAGTTAGAAGACCTTAAACAATTTAAAAATGAATTTTTAGAAAATCCGAATTTCGAGAATTTGATTTGCTGTGCTGGTAGATTTCGTACTCCTGAACCCGAATTTGGCGTTCTTTGGCTATAGCTCTTCAAATAACCGAGTTACGGGAATTTAAATATTTTGAAACGAAATTTCTGAAAATGCGAATATCAAGAATTTGATGTGCTATGCTGGTAGATTTTGTCCTCCTGAACACGAATTTAGCGTTCTTTTGTCTCTAGCTTTTCAAATAACTGAGTTAAGCGACTTCAAAAAATTTACAAAAATGAATTTTCTAAAAATGCGAATATCGAGAATTTGAAGCCCTATGCTGNACTGAAATAATATTTAAACAGTAAACTCTATAATAAAAAAACAGGTTAAAATATTATACATAAGAAACAGTAAAAGAAACAAACACTTTTATGCTTCTTATGACAAACAGAAAATTGGAATGGCTTAGCCACTAAATGCAATTGCGAGAAATGTGAAAGGTGAAAGGATGTAGGTCAAAGGTTTCCTAAGAACATAAAAATTCCTGTATTTGCTGAGAAGTTACTCCTTACCCTACAGGATTCTTGGCTCTAAAGCTTTAAACATTTGATAATGGAGTATTTATGCGGAATGATTTTAGTTTGGTATGGGATAAGTGTAAACAACCTAATGTCTAAAAATACATTTGACTATTTACTTTTGTTCAATAAGGGGAATAACACATCTCTGTGGTATTTTGGTGTTTCCTTTAGGGTATACGCTGGATGTGGACAGCCCTGAATAAAAAATATTCCCAAGTAAAATCCATAAAGCCAAGCTTATGTAAAAAGAGAGAATTTTAAGCAAGGTATTTCTTGCCCTATTTTTGAATGTTTGCAAGAAACTCAAGAAGAAAATAGTTTGGAATCACTACTTTACTGTGTTTCATACCATAAAGTGTTTTCCCAATTTCACTACCTAAAATGTGTGACCTCTCTTCCACTTCTTGATCACTCTCTATCATGATTCAAACAGTCTTCACATTAGTCCTATAAACTCAATTATTCTTTATAACCTCCTCCTTTGATCCATTATTTAAATGTTACGTGAGAAGTTAAAGTTAGTTGTAACTCTTGAATTATGCCATCTTTGAATTGTTGGCAGAAATTAAGGAGAGATTTTCAAAGGGTAAACATGCATGCAATAAGTCTTTGGAACTACCAATGTAAAATTATGGTAAAAATAATCTTACAATGCAAGCTATCTGATTCCTCAGCTCCACTATCAAGGCGGGCAATATCCTTATCAGGAAATTCTCCCAAGAGGGATGCTATCCGAGGTCCACACAGAGCTTCACAATGTTCAATTAATAGACTAACTAAGACAGGAACAGTTCTAGTGGATGTTGGAGTCAGACTAGGCACCCAAAGTAGAGAAGGTCCAACACACACTCCCAAGTTTGAGGCAGACATTAAGTTTTCCCTTGATCTAATACTTATGTGGTGAAGAACACACAAGAAATGCTTTAGCAGCAAAAGATTCGGAGGTGGCAGCATTTCAACAACACTGAAAGAGTCACAATAAATAAAACATTAATAAATCATACTTAATTATGTTATATGTGATTGATTAACAATTAAAAGAGAAACAAACAGCATTACTGGATCAGAAAATGGATAACACACCTTCGAAGAGAGGAAATCCTTTCCTCCGTATCAGGGCATGATAATGCTGACATCCACTCTGGAAAAAGATGAGCACATAGCAGTGGATCAGGGAGAGACCTCAAAAAGTCTTTTAACAGAGCAGCTGTGGCTAATACTGGGACATGCTCTAGCTGAACATCCTCCCCAGAATCAATTTTCTCCCGTAACTCCCGTACCAAGCGAGCATTTGCCGATTTACGAAAGATACCTTGGGTTGCCGGGCCTTTCAGAAACACTTGCATCACCATTACCTGTAAGTAATGTTGAAGGAATAATCTGAGAATACAGAATATTAATTCCAAGAAGTCTTTTAAGAATTCAACATCGATTTTTAGTGATGAACTTTGATTCAAAGGCTAAATAATTATTTTGCACNATATATGAAATGACTTTAAAGATTTTGAAAAATGAATTTTCTGAAAATGCAAATATCAAGCATTTGATGTGCTATGATGGTAGATTTCGTCCTCCTAAGCCCGAATCCGTCGTTCTTTTGTATCAAGCTCTCCAAATTACCGAGTTAAGGGACTTTAATCTATTTGAAAAATTAATTTTCTGAAAATGAAAATTCGAGAATTTGATGAGCTATCCTGGAAGATTTCGTGATGATATACACAAATCCAGCGTTTTTTTTCTCTAGCTCTTCAACCCACCGAGTTACGCGACTTTAAAAAAATTTGAAAAATGAATTTTCTGAATGTGCGAATATCGAGAAATTATGTGTTATGCTTGTGGATTTCGTCCTCCTGAACACTAATTTAGCGTTCTTTTGTCTGAAGCTCTTTATGCATGTAGATTTCGTCCCCCTGAGCAGGATTGAAGCGTTATTTTGGCTGTAGCTCTTCAAATAACCGAGTTATGCGACTTTAAAAATATTGAAAAATGAATTTTCCGAAAATGCGAATTTCGAGAATTTGATGTGCAATGCTGGTAGATTTCGTACTCCTGAACCCGAATTTGGCGTTCTTTTGGCTATAGCTCTTCAAATAACCGAGTTACGGGAATTTAAATATTTTGAAGTGAATTTTCTGAAAATGCGAATAACTAGAATCTGTTGTGCTATGCTGGTTTTTCGTCCTGAACACGAATATTACGTTCTTTTNAAGCAAATATATACATGTGAAGCAGAGCCATGTAAAACTTACAAAGGGAAGTGCTTTAATCATTAACATTTTCAAAAAAGGGAGATTTCACATAATGTATCTGTCCTGAGACAAAAAAATATAATAACTCCAGATCTTAGAAAATTTTGATTGAGACTCGATGAAAATTGAAATATACACTCTTGATTAATATTAAATTTATCCTGATGAAAGACTGACTCTTTATAAACAATATAAAAGATTATTAAAATATTCAAATCAATGCTTATTAACTTCACCAGGAATAAATCTTGAAAGGCAGATCAATATTATGGGTAAATACAATCCTAAGGTATGAAATTGAAATTCTTTCACATACAGACAAGAGCAGGATAAAGCTGATTCATGGAGTAATTTGGATTGAATGAGATTAGCCAAATGGGCAATGCATTTGACTTTGGTGACAGCGGTCCCAGGTTCAATTCCCGGTGGGGGCTAACGTGCGAAATGACCTTAGCTGTCTAAGCACTTTTAACAATACTACTACCATGAGAATGAAATTAGAGCAGAAATAATCTGAGGTAATAGGAAAGTTATATGAAGAAGTGTTTTCATGAGGATTTCCTGAATTAGTTTTAAAACAACAAAGAGAATAAGAATTTAAACTAATGCAACATTTTAAAGTTTCATTGGTTTCTGCAAGTGCAAGCCATGTCCAACCCTTAGGCTGAAAATTATAAAAATCTTCATTGTTCTCAAACTGTGTTTCATTTAGGAAATCCTCATAATATCTAGATTCCAAAAAGTGATGATCTCTTCCATAAATTTAACGAGTGTTTTATTCATACCAAATCCAAATTCATCAGAAAGCTTGAAGTTAACTTACCTTCTGAGGATGACCAAGTTTATTATAAGGCAGAATGTTTATCAATAATTGACAAATAGAGAAATTATACCCCCGAAATTATCCTAAAATATGCAACTGAGAGACTATTGTGATGGAAGCAATGTGCAAAAGGATACATACATTTTATAGGTACTTGATGAGAATGATGGAGACCAGATTAACTTGCAGGATTTAGAAATGGTTTTTAAATAAAAAAGGATGCACTGTTCATGAATGAGGAAAGAGATTAGGAGATGATGATAGGAATTACTTGAGAGAATAGGAAGAAATCAGACGTACCCCAGAGTAAATAGACAAATTACAGACTTTTCAGGAGGAAAAATTTTAAATAAGGATGGACAGAAAAAAAGTACTAGTAAGTGANATAAGTGAAAGATAATTCCATCTGAGCCAAACCATTTGTATGAAAATTCTTTATTGGAAATTTCATTGCTACATGTTCAGAGGATGAACAAATTACAGGTGAAAGATTCATATAATAGATCAGAATGGATGGAACAGGGAAATTGAAAGCTAATTGTCCCTGTGTAGAAGTGATTGGGCAAGTCTACCTTCATGTTATGAAGATTGCAAGGGCTGTTTATGTGGCTATTTTGGCCTAGCAGGGACAATGTACTACAATGTCTGTATGATAGTGATTTATACAACATAATTCTTTATATGAGAACTACAGAAAAATGTACAAAGAAAATGGTTAAGACAACAGTTAAGAAAATATTTGAATCACACCCATAAAATAAGCATACATCAAAGTTATATTAATATTAGGAAGGCTGACTAAAATACAGTCTAGGAAGAGTATTCATTTGTTTGATATTATTCATATCAGTGATGACTAACACTAGTTTTAAATAGCAATATCATGAGATGAGGAAATTGTAACTCACCTAAGAAGAAATTGGCATCGAGTAAATGGGTCAGTTCCATACAAATTATTACAATGGTCCAAATCAAAACCCTCCTCAGTACTGAGTCCCTGTCTTAAACAGTGAAGCTTGACAGCAAATGGTCTTTCATGCCCCATTAATGGGTAAGGAGAATCTCCATCCCCTCTATGACCAGATTTTGCCCACAGTTGAAAGTCGTCAATTATTTCTGAAATATTGAATAACATATAAAAACTCGATAANTTTACTCTAGTTGTAAAAAAAATGTTGCACGAAAGTAAACTTATTGGGAAATCGCAAGCTATGAATACTAAAATTAAGATTTGAAACTTTATATATAAGGAATAGAGAAACAAAAATTATGACTTATTCAAGAAAGACTCAAATACATAATCCAAAGTATTAGGAAATGGATGATGGATTGAACAATAAGCTGATGCTACTGATAATAATGTACTGATGCTGAAGCTAATGATACTAAATTGAATAATAGGCTACAATAAACAAATTCATTATAAACAATCCAAATATAAAGTTGATAAAATGAGGAGTCCAAAAGGTAAGCTTTTTTAAATGTAAACTATTACAGCCATTCTCAAGGAAATAACCATAGTATGGAGTATAGAATGTATCATAACACTTGTGAATGGCTCTTCCTTGGTAACTGACCAAAACGAAAAGTATTTACTTATGATTGTAATAATTACCACAATGGGAAGTTGTATTTACCATCAATATTTTCTGTATGATTCAGGCCTTCAACACCAAGATGTTCAAGAGCAATCCTTATACAGTGCTTTGCTGTGTCAGTTGGGCCAATAGTGAATGTCTTGCACTTTAAAAAATCAGAAAACAAAAATAAACAATAAGAAAATATAAGAATCGACGGGCTTCTTGAACTGAAAATGGTAAATTACTTTGGGAGAATTTTACATGTACACATAAAATACATAACAAATCTTCCGAAACATAAAAAAGTAAATTTAAACTCAGTTTAAAATTAAGTTTTTGAATGAGCTGAATTACTTGGAGCCAAAGTTAGTAAATAAATAAAATTGTACAAAAATATCAATAAAAATACGAATTTATGATATTAAAATCGGAAAATAAGTTAAAATGCATTCATATGTAAGAAAAACTATATGTACGAGTATGTAATGATCCCGGAAATAAAATATATTAAACCTGGAACAAGACATCAGTTGGCAGGATGGTGGTTCATATCAAATATGTTCAAGTGTATCCACAATTACGGACGATTAATATATAAATATATACAACAGAATCTTTCCCGGGTTCATAAGAATAGCCTTCCAGATGAAAAAACGTCACTGTCGCATAGGTACCAAAAAAACTTTCATTATGAGACTTTCAAAAACTACCAAAAAAAATTTCATAATTATTCAATGCCTTTGTGTAAATACAAGTAAGCGAACCTTAAATTGCAGGTTAAGCATTAACGCACAACCATTATCCAGTATATAATAAGAAAGGAAAATTAAGATTATGACTAAGTTATTGTGCACACATCAAAAATACAGACGACTAAGAGAGGACTATTAATATAATACGTTCACTAGTGCTCGATTCTTATATTTATATGTCTAACAATAAGCTTTTTCGTTTTTCACTTCGGCGATTGCTCCAAATTTATGGGCCTGCTGAGATCCATCATTGCGAAATGACCTCAGCAATAGAACCACTTTTAAAAATAATACTACGATACTCACATACTCGACCTGGATGCTTGGATCATAATAAATCACTTGGATGTTGGTTGTCGTAGGCTCCTTCTCTCTCTCGGATGCTATCACTTCAGTCAGCTTGCTGAACCATTGGTCTCTGGCCGCCTTGGTGCTGCAGGAAGGAGAACATAGATGAACGCTCATTTTCCGATTCACATTGCTCCTGCATACAGGTGGCGAAGAGAGATCTTTAGCATGCGCGCGATGAGTCGTGGGTCTACTATCGTCGAAGATGCACTGCTTCCATTTGGTCAGTTGTGGAGTACCGACAATTTCTGTTCGTCTCCGACGTTTTTCGCCACTCTTTCGCTTAGGCTCTCGAGGACTCCAGAGAGCATCCTTCAATGGGGCTGTTTTCAATGACAACGGAGGACAACTATTGGTTTTCCACCACGAAACAGGATGGACCTTTCTATCCACCACAGGAGAAATCCTGTCTTTGGACATGAAAGTCCAACTTCTGTGAATGCCACTATCCTTGCTAGAATATATCATGTTAGATGAACATGTAAAAAGAGAACATAAACTGAATCAGAGGCACGAGAATTCCTCCATCTCTAAATATAACGTCCTCATGAGAATGCGTTGACAACTGAAATGTTCTGTCCTCCCGGACAAACGACGAAATGCCCCGTGTAGGGAGGGAAAGGGCAGATAAGGCGAGAGAGCACGGTTTAGCTGTGAGTAATGTGGGAGGAGCTTTTGGGACGAACAATTAGCTAATGAGAAAACGCTTTTCCAAGCCTTTCAGATACGATTCCAATGTTGCACTATTGGAAGCCAGGAAGCTGACGTGTAAGAGAAATTCCTTTCACGTAAAAATGCAAAAATAATTAATAATTCCAACAAGATGCTCCAAATAATCATTTCAAGATGAAATTTAGAGCAAGATAAGAATAAAAATACAGAACGTAGTTACGAAAGATCGAATGTACCAATTCTATTCTATTTACTATTTAATCCATCCAATTGAAGTCTTAAACAGAAGAGAAACAGAGCTAATTGATTCATTTTCCAATCACTGCGCATCTGTCTCAAATCAAGTCCGATGGATGTAATAACTAAGCATACGTTAAGTTTTCAGTTCAACAGAAGCAAATTGGAATAACTGTGACACTTAAATACATATGAACAATTTATTAAACACAAGAATGACCCAATAATAAACACTCAACTGATAAATAATAATGGGATGTGCACGGTATAATTATCTCATTCTCGAAGGAAAACTGCTGGAGCATGACTCGAATGTCACATCGAAAAATGGTAGAAAGAACAGAAAACAATCCATTCGAAACCAATTGTAGGCACCAGAATTAGTGCGGCAACATCGCAAATTCTCCAGAACTTTCATTTACACGCAACTTAGCGACCATTATTAGATCTAATCCGAAAGGATACCCTTGACCTTGGGGAATGTGAGACTTCCGTAAACTGCTGAGCTGCACTCAAGTTCCTGAAGTACATGATCAATCTTCTATCGAATTTTACTCTAGTTGTAAAAAAAATGTTGCACGAAAGTAAACTTATTGGGAAATCGCAAGCTATGAATACTAAAATTAAGATTTGAAACTTTATATATACACGGAATAAAGATACAACTAAATGCAAGCATTTCCTGCATTAAAATATCTATAAACGGTCTTCCTCTTGATTTCTGGTGCTAATGTAGATAGAATTCGCGGTTATGTTGCAGACAAAAATAGATCAGTCTCAAAATAAATACAAAATGGATAGTATCAGTTAGACAAAAATAGATAAGTGTCAGTTCATATAGATAGTGTGAAAATCCTTCTACAAATCTGGAATATAAGATATAATAAAGGATTCCTCCTGGATTTTTATAGTTGTTTTTTTCGGAGTAATTTTCTCTATTACTTATGAACTAGTCAGATTTCTACAACACTGCAGAGAATGGCATGAATGCGAAAGAATTTCCTTTACCTCAGTATCAATGGGGTTACCACCAGTTTCTTTCCTTAAATATTCTAGACTACAAATCACTTCTTAATGATATGGATGGGGTTTACACCTCATACATAATTACTTTCCTTGGATTTTTTATCTGCCTGACTAGATAGTGCAGATTTACTTTATCTATTGGTAGGTATGGCACCAACGAAGCGGTGGCACTAAAACATTTAGCAAACACTGTTACATTTTCTACAAGTACTTATAAACCCGCGAATTTCAATTTTAATACATTTAACCATATTGGAGAGGAAAAATTGTTAAGAAATCGCAACGGATCTTGCAAAGGTATTTTACCGAAACTGCACTTGTTCTAAGGAGAGATAGAGACGAATGCGCTCCACATTCACAAACCAATAGCAGTCGAATAGGGGTAGTCGAATCTTTGGGCAAACAATGAGAGGAACCATAGATGAACTGAAGAACAATCGCATCTAGAGGTAACAAAATCCTTAAATTGCATCCAGAGATAATAAAATCTCCAGAAAATGTCTAAGGTATGTCTTCAGCGACAAGCAGATCGCAGTGTCGGGATATTTCACGTTATGTCGATGATAACGCCAAAATTACACAGGAATATGTCTTCCAAACACTCCATCCGTTAGCAATCCTCATCTTCACTTCATTGTAGGAAAAATATTCGTGATGTGACACCGAAAACCTAAAAAGTTGATTCATAAAACTGCGATTACTTGAAACATGTTTTGTTTCAAGTAATATAAATATTTTGAGTTCAGAACGTCTCGGTAACTTTCATTGGAAGGACGGAAACGCCATTCCTTCCGAAAAGATCTGGCTTCATATCTAAATTTCGACAGAAGACTTCAGAGACAAATATTCCGAATAAAACGATTCTGCTTGGGCATCGCTCGATTTGCGCCATGTGGATTTTAGGATCGGAAAAATTAGTTCCAAAAGTAAAGGGAAGGGCTTATGCGAAAGAGAGATCGTTAATAGGAAAGCAGCAGAGGCGTGCCTTACCTAAGGTGCGGCGGACGCAATGCAAGTGGGCGCCGACTGGATGAGGAACGCTAACAAGTCAAGGTACACTACCCTCTGCAATACACGGAACTTAATTATCAAGTGTCATAAAAACGTCTTGCACCCGGGCGCCAAGCACCTTAGGTGCGGCTCTGCCGCCATAGTTTTGCCCCGAAAAGTTTCACGCGAGAGATTTTAGTTGCAGACAGTTTCATTAAGTATCTTTTGCGACTGTAAAGTAGAAAAACGTGTAGCTGGTGCTCTTAGATTTCCACAGTTGATCGCTTCTTTCGGATTTCCATCTCATTGTTTGGTGACGGCAGTTTGGCCTCTGCAGGTCGAGTCTCAGCGGGAATTTGATTTTATTTTAAAAGAATTATTTGTCGTATTTTCTGGAATATTCCATCTAAAATTTCTAATTTTGGTGATAAATGTTGACGGCGAATGGCCCACTGGCGAAGAATATTTTTTTTTAATTCAAACGCAAAAGACAGTCACGCAAAACGCAATCTACCACGGACTAATACTTTCGAGAATTTCATCACAAATGTATTTTAATACTTTAAATCAAAATTCTAAAGATTAGTATCGCTGGTTTATTTGCATGGCCACATTTTACAGAGTTGGAAAATGTGTAGGGGGAAGAAAGCTCAACTTTAAACCAGATGAAGTCGGACAAGACATTTCCGTTTAAATGTGTTAGATTGGACATGTAATTCAGCCATAATAATAAATGGGAAACAATACACGCGTGTCACTCGCCCGGCTTCAAAAATACATGATTTTTCACCCTGTAAAAGCGAATCTTTGATAAACGTAAAATGGACCAACAAGTTAGCAGTGAAACGCGGTTTTCCTCTATAGATGGGTAAATATTAATTTTTCGAAATCACTTATCAGAGAAAAGACAGATCGGACTTCTGCTGGAGATTGAAATTATCGTAACTAAATTCCTCACATTTTCTGCCATCTAACAGGGTTACAAAAGTGTGCTGTGCCGAGAGTCCGTAAAAATTTGAATGAAATGAGGTTGAGTTAACAGTAGTTCTAAGCTTCAGATCAATATCAATGTTAAATAAACACGGGAGACTTTTGATTTCAGAGCCCTGTTTACGGCCTTAGGTAAAATCGCGCATAATTCCTAAAAAGTATGCTTAGAATATATGCAGCGTTTTTCTCGCGAACTTGAATGAAAAAGACAAGCGCCACTAGGCGAGTCATCACTAGTCTGCTGAATGAATGAATGAATGAATGCTCTGATGAATCGAGTAAAAAGTTACTATTAATAATAATAGACACAATTTACACACACACACATACATACATACATACATAAACACACATGCGAAAAAAATAGCTGCGTGCCGCTGAGACCCTAAACCTTCGAAGCGATTTGGTTTCGACATCTCAGACAACAGAAGGAAGCACTTAGAGAGGGTGGGCCAAAGCGTCGTCGAAATGGTCAAGTGAACTGTGAACGGAGACATTAGAAGACGCCGTCTGGACGCGGCTCTGATGGGCATGCGGCTAACAATTGACTTTAGTTCGACAAAAAAGGTTCTGCAAACAAAAAATACGTCAGGTGCCGATGAAACTAAAAGCTGAAAATTACGGCTAGATTTCCCACAGGTCAGATGACAATTTTTCACTCGATTACCAACGAAGTGTTTCGTTAGGGCCATTCCATGCCAAGTGGACCAACGGTCCCCGCTCGACCATCACTGATTTCAATGAAATTTTCTGTGAGCATAAACTCATATCTTCTATGAACATTTGCCAGGTTTTACAACTATCAATGAAATATTTGCTGGGATATCTGTTTCACCCCCTACCACAGCCTTCTACAGTTAGACATCGATTTTTAGCAACTTTGAGACACGTTATCTCAGGCAATATTCCGTTGAGCAAAACAAAACTGAGTATTCTTATACAACCTATGTTGCACTATTACACAAAATAATAACAAATCTTTTATGAGCGAAATCTGCGAAGAAAATTTGAAGCAAAATCGGCCCAAAAAATTATGGCTCGAAAAAAATTTAAAGTTTGGCATTTTATATCTTTTGAAATAAACATACAATAAACACGAAACTTTGTGCTTTATAACTACTGCGTACATAGTGTTGGAATAAAAAGTTTCATTTTCTCAATGTCGCCCGTTAGTTTAAAAATTGAGTGTAAATGTTACGATTTTCGTTACGACGCCGAAAATAGGGTATATTCAGCTAACGTTTACGAAAAAAGACCTTCTCGAAACCTTTTCGAATTACTTTTATAAGATAGAGCATGCTTTTATGCCTCTAAAAACCTGATCTTGGTTTTTCATCGCGGGAATATAAGGCCCTAGAAATCAGAATTAAAGTGAATTTTCCTTCGGCCCAAAATTTTTGGGTGGAAAAATTTAAAGTTTTGTATTTTATATCTCTGCAAATAAACATATGATTAACTCGATACTTTGTGCCTGATAACTACTTAATACAAAGTGTTTGAAAAAAGTTTCATTTTCTTATTGCTTTCCGTTAGTTTAATATTTGACTGTAAATATTACGAATTTCGTTACGACGCCGAAAATAGGGTATATTCAGCTAACGTTTACGAAAAAAGACCTTCTCGAAACCTTTTCGAATTACTTTTATAAGATAGAGCATGCTTTTATGCCTCTAAAAACCTGATCTTGGTTTTTCATCGCGGGCGTATAAGGGCCGAGAAATCGGGATGAACATGAAGTTACCTCCGCAGGAAAAGTGCGGCGCGAAAAAAAGTTTCATTTTCCTCTTGCTTTCCGTTAGTTTGAAAGTTCTTAAATATGTAAATATTACGAATTTCGTTACGACGCGGAAAATAGGTAATTTCAGTTCACATTTACAAAACAAGACCCTCTCGTAACTCTTTCCGATTTTCTTTATATAAAAGAGCATGCTGTTATCTTTCTAAAGATGTAGACTTGAGTTTTAGTCACAGACATACAATCCCTAAAAATAGGTAGGGAAGAATATTATGATGCTCTATTACAATCTCACATCCATTCTTTCTTCGTTTGTCTTATTGAGATCCATTTTATATAAGTTAAATCACAATAACATAAGGGTATAAATGCAAAATCTGAAGAGAGAAGTTTTTGAAGGTTCTGAAATTACGACCGAAAAATGAGTGCAACAGATCACTTCAGAATCCCTCATCCAAAACATGCTAAGAGTGGAATCACTAATTTACTTACAAAAGAGTTAACCGCCGTCTTTGAAGCAGAACACCACTAGTGGACTTGCAAATTATATCACACAAGAATTATAAGATGTAGCACACAAAAAAATGAATTACACACGTTAAATCGTTAATCGCCGAAGTCTTACGAAACGATCTAGCTTACACTAACCTTAGCTGCCGAATACATATTTACCCCTCGCTCTGGAAAAATACTTTTTCCGCATTTTCTCTCGTATGTCCAAAGTCATCTGTAAACACAGATTTGGAAATGTTCATAGAAGATATGAGTTTATGGTCACACAAAATTTCATTGAAATCGGTGATGGTCGAGCGGGGCATTTCTCTTAAATTGGTCCACTTGACATGGAATGCCCCGTTACGAGACCATTGGGAGATATTTCCGTTGAAAGACACAGCTGGGAAAGTGACGACAGATTATCAAGTCGTCTCCGGCAGCGTTTTTTTAATAGACGAAACCAAAATTCCAAAAATTTGCTAAACTAAAATGAGAATAAAGCCAAGAAAAAAGAATTAAAGGCTAGTACGCGGTCGACTTAGGGAGTATTAAGATTTAGATTTTCAGATTTAAAACTGGCAGATTAGGTAAGGTGTTAATACCCTCCTGGCAGGTGTTAATACATCCTGCCAGGGGGTGTATAAACACCTTACTTAATTTGCCCTATTAGATTCCCTGATGCTATTCGGAAAGAA
Source organism: Ladona fulva (assembly GCA_000376725.2). Lineage (NCBI taxonomy): Eukaryota > Metazoa > Arthropoda > Insecta > Odonata > Libellulidae > Ladona > Ladona fulva. The sequence goes on along the minus strand of KZ309305.1, from coordinate 42,037 downwards.
CGACCAGATACATCTAATATTTCTTTGTATCGCTTGGTCGTCGCCTCTCGAAGATCGCGCTCGTTGTTCACCGGAAAACTGCAAGTCCGAGGAAATCGGGGGATGCGCACTAAAAAGACAGAAGTCCAACCCGCATAAATCGCGGGTTAAGCAGCTGGAGAGGTAAGACACACGAGAGTGCAGGAGTCATTAAACCTAAATACAGAACATTAGCTGATCACTAGTATAGAAGCGAAGCAAATGTAAGAATGTAACAAAGCGAAATTTTTCAGCAGATACAAGTATATATGAAGTCATTCAGAATACGACGAAAAACCATCCGATAAAATGTCAGCACAAATAACTATACTTAATCTACGTCTTAGTCTTGGTCAAATCGAGGGGAAATTTTGAGGTTATAGAACTGCAACAGCAAAAATCTTGGAACTGAACAATTTGAGACAATTACGCTTACCTGAAGGTAGCGACGATATTAGTGGTAGGCCATCCCATCACAAATGATGTGTCTGAAGATCGAGTTACTTCAATCAGTTCGTCGATTCCATCGAGAGACAGCCACATGTCAGAAACACGGACCTTGTCTTTCAACTTGAAGTTCCCTCCTGATCGAGCTTTCGCTACCAGGAGGAGATCGTTGAAAAGAAACAAGTGACGATCTTGACTCTGAACTCCCTGTAAAAACCAAATAAAGCAAGTAGGCATAAAGGAAGCGATGGACAACAACTATTGAATTTTAAAACGAATTTTCGCGATACCTTACCAATACGAAAATAAATACTGCATCAAATTCAGCCAACTGGATAATACTCACAAATTTCAATAATAACAAATATTTCTTGAATGAGAAGGAGAAGATGAAGCCAATTACATCCATTTTAATAATCATTTTATAGAGGAACATACACAACCGTTCCCGAACCAGAAATATCTATTTATCCGAGGCTCTTACTCGGACCTTAGGTTAGAACGATTGCACGCCGACACCACAGCCTGTAATTGTTGGCTGAGTAAATAATACAAAAAATGCTACCACAGGATTTTTAATGAAAAAACGACCAAGGTTTCGAGGTGACACGGCATTGTCATGTGAACCTGACCTGACGCGACGCGAACCTGACGACAACGAGTATAAGTTGTTTCTTATTCCTTTCATCATAAATAGCTACCACAAAGTTGAGGCCGAAATAGTGGATTTTGTGACAAAAATGCCTTAAATTGAGACCCTTTATTCCTGCAAGAGCAAGAATAATTTCAAATCTTTGATTTTCAGAGTATTATAGTTTGAAGAATTCATCCCACTTGACCTGAGGGTAGGAGCAAAAATTATTCCCCATCGTATTATAGAGACGGAAACGAATCAACGAGAAAACAGCAAAAGTATCATCCATTTTCATTTATTTCTTACCCGGAACACAACGAGCGCTTCTCAATTGTTGGGTTTCTAACGTGACTTTGAAACACATAATCAATATAATTTTCGATTTAATATACCAAAGAGAATCTATACAAATGCCAAAGGGAAACAGTGCTAAACTCAAGTGCTAGATCAAAACTTGTAATTGTGATACGACGTACTTGAGTGCATTACGGGTATGGAATACGTGAAACTACATGGAATAGAATAAACAACGAAAATAAAACATCAAACATTCCAGAGGGCAAACAAAAAGAATAATAAAAATGGGTAAGGAGCGTCTTTACAGACGTTCTCATTTAAGAAGAAATATTTATTTTAATTGGAAGTCAGCAATACTCGAGTAAATATTCGAGTCAATTTCAGGAAAACAGTACTTATATTTAAATTAATAACCATCAGAGATTCAATTTTCAAGGAAAGATGGCTACTAAAATTTACTTTTACTGAAGGAAATGTATTTAACCAGTTGCCGGTATATGTAATGCACTGGTGAAGAACCTTTTTGAGAATGAGTGCCAAAATCGGCCACATCTGTGACACAAAAGTTTTGAGAACATACCGCTGGTGTCGGGGCTAACCAAGCCAGAATATTATCAGTAGTAGTATTTTTAGAAAAGCCACGACAACTGAGGTCATTCCGTACATATGGGCCACCACCAAGAATCGAACCCGGGGTCGTATTCAGCAAAGGAGAACGCGCTACCCACTTAGCTGGGTAGAAAGCTTATATACCTTGAAGATAAATTTTTAATGGACTTTGCCTCAGTTTAATCTTCGAGTTATGTTCTATTTCATTACTATAGTTTGACTTTATTTCTTAATTTCACAGATTTGAAAGTGGTTCAAATTCTCTCATTATTCTGGTCGAAATGCACGACCTTCCTGATTCACATACTACTCAAAAGTAGCGCTTATCTCATATCATAATTCCACTCATTTCCTTAAGGACGAAACTTTTCTTTCAGTCTTACCGTTGTGAACTGGACCGGAGATTCCATGATAAAATGTCTTCTATCGTGGGTTGGAGATTCTGTTGGACTCCTCGTCTGGCTGCTGGCAGAGGAAACATCGCGTTGAGGTTTTGAGGACAGGACTCTTTGAATGCGTGAAGCCGCTATTGAACGTTTTCGAACCAAACCCTTCATCTTTTGAGTCCCCAGCGGCACGCACTGAAAAGAGGATACCAACTGCGATTAGAAAACAATATATAAATACGAAAGGCTATAGAATCTATGGAAAAGAAAAAAAGAGGACTGGGACTCGAACGCAAGTCTTTCCAACCGCTCTGAGCAACAATCAATTGGAGCGGTGACGCCAATGGAAGAGGACTTCGAGTCAGGTCAATATTTATGACATCCGTTTATCCTTAGGTTTCTCCTTAACGATTATACAATTCGTCTCCCGAAAGAAATCTATTTGCGTTTCCGTTAACATAATTTTGTATTTCGTTAGAAAAACTGGGCTTGTTTCGATTTTTCAATGGGAATTTGTCTTCCATAGACTTTTTTGGAATATTTAAATAATTTCGGGATGTTCTGTTTCATCACTTGGCTTTCATGAACATTTAAGTTGGCCAATATAAAATTCTATCTATCTTAAGAATTATGGAATCTTAAGAAAACTAAAAGCTATTGGTATGTTTTCAATTAACACATTTGGGAAAATATAGAGAGATAATTAATTTTGATATCTAAGAAATATTCCATCTAACATTTTCTTTTGCCACTTCAGTTATAAAGATTTAGAACTTGTACAAAGTAAATAGTAGTAAATCGATGGTATCACTTTTTATATTTCACTTAATTCTCTCTCCCAACTGCAACTATGAAGAAGTAATGACAGTAAGTAAGTATAACTTTTACGCTATCATAGCCATGAATTATACTGAAAATGACAAAAATGAAACAAAGTTACAATATCTCTATCCTTTAGCCACAGACAAATGATAAAAATCATTCATCAAGAATCAGGAAAAGGAAAAACCGTTTTCTTGGATAAATTGGAAAAGAACGGAGCCTTCAACGTAATAGGGGGAAAATGGTTCCCTTACCATGGTGTGGGCATCCTTTTCATGCAAACATAGGGCATCGTTTGGGAATATATCCTGAATTCTTTCTAAGTCAGTCTCCTCTTCCTCTTTTGCTAGCACCTGTGAATTAGACAAAAGAACAAAGTAAAACATTTACATCAAACAGTGAAATTGAAGAACAGTCCTAGCAAAGCAAGCTTTTGAATATTACATTACATTCTTGAACATGTAAGTTAGAAGACACGGAAAAAGTTTACTAAAAACTTCGTTTGACACGTATTTTATAATCTACTAGTAAACGCTCCCGTCAAGCATGACGGAACTTAANTGTTGAGATAAATCTTCCAGTGTGGAGCGTTGCCCTTTATGGGCACTGGAGAGGACCGTTGCACTTCCATCGCCTTCAGTATAGGACACGAAGAAAGGGGACATCCATAATACGAGCGTAGGATTCGATACAGACCGATCTTTGCTATCTATCAGAGCTAACACAGAGTTGGTCTCGTAGTCAAGAGAATGCACATAGTGGGCGGTGGGGGAGGTGAGTGCTGGGCCATGCAGGAATGGTTGACAGGAATAAAGCTGACTGGAACAAAAAGTGGCAGCGGGGGAGAGAGCGGTGACGTCCTTTTAAAGGTTTTAGTGGACGCCATCTAGGAAGGGATTCCGAAATCCCTTCTACTCTGATGACTTTTAAACCCTTCTATTAGCCTGCAAACCTAAAACTTTAGAAATAAAAAGAAAAAGGGATACTCCACTTTTGGGGCCCTAAAGCGACTGGACAGTAAGAGAATAGGTGAACCATTTTATAGAAGCTTTAGGGGCACCAACTTTAAGTTAATTTCGGCTTTTTTCTTCCTGGAGACGGATGAAGAATTACCATGAGGCACTTCTCGATTCACGTCAATGCAGCTGCCACAAGCGTGAATGGATTCCATTTAATATGACGGGGCAATGGATATTAGAGGCATCCATTCCGTGAAGTGAGTGGAAGAAGCGAGATGAGAAATTCAGCTGGAGAAAAGGATTTATTGGGAAATTTGCCTAAATTTAGTTTTCGTTTACAGTGAAGAAATTGGAATCCGTTGAATCGTACTCTACAAAATTAAACCTTTTCAGCCACGGATAGATTTCTAATTAGGCGCCAGCTAAGGGCCTCATCCATATTGGGACCTAAATAAGACTGCTGATACATTTTTGATATTTTTTTTTTTTGTCTTTCGTTTCGAAAAAGAATTTTACATGTTTTAGAGTAAGTCTACATAATCGTATGTTTATTTTATAGAAGTAATATATACTGTGTTTCAAAACCTGTCCGTTTTTTCTTACCGAATTGAAGCGACTAATTAATAGCTTAAATCCACCGCTGATGGGGGCCTTTGATAGCTTAAATCCACCGCTGATGGGGGCCTCAATAAGACTGCTTATCTCAGTAACGTTCAACAAATTGTTCTTAAATTTCGCTTCAAGAGAGAATTTTATATTCATTTATTAAGAAGGTTTAAACTATTATGCTGGTTAACAACAATGTAATCGATATTAGGAAATTGAAACAGCCACAACAGACTGAAGCATGCCAAATGAGATAAAACCGCGTTTCCTAAGTTGCGCCTTAACTATTTTATTTTTCGCGAAGAATCAGCGACCCGCAAAAACACAAGACTTCGAGGAATTTGAAATATTTCCTGATCCTGTAAATTTAGCTCTCAATCTCCACCTACGAGGAAAATACCGCATACGTAAAATTATCTGTAAGTTAATGCGATAGTAATAACTACGCGTTCACAAGGTTTGCAGAAAATACGACAAGCCCGGAAGAATATAATTAAGAAATGAAACAATATGTTTTTTACTTAATATCTCTTTTACTTTTCCGCAAATATATTTGGCTTTGCACATCTCAATAACATTGAAACTGGGCGGCGGAAAATTACTTTAATACTAAATAGCAGTTGGATAATTTTTTCTATTTTCACGTGACATGATAAAAAAGGCTGGGAAAAAATCAATCGAATATAACAATTTGGTCCAGAAAGTGAGGAAAATGCCGCCCATAAAGGCTACGTTTGGCGCTAAAGCCATCTCTTTCTTATCTCTAATCACGCGGGGATGACCAAATGAAGAAATAGGGCATACAAATCGGCGAAACCTTAAGACAAAGATTTATATGATAAAAAATTGCAGCTTTTGTTTCAGAGGCTAAAGTGGTCTGAGAGGAAAAATTAACTGGAAATTGAGAAAATTAATGTAAATAGAAAACAGGAGGATGGTCCATGGAAAGGGAGAACAAAGATTTAATGACATACTTCGTGATTTTTAAAAGATATTGATTGTATATAAGCCAAAGATAAGATTCGAGTACAAGCCGATAATGTGAAAGAATACGTATATCTCCGAAATACTTCCCAGAGGTAGATCTCGCGATGAGCAATTCAAGATGTGGATTTCAAAGCGTTCTTTGTGTAACCGCAATGAATGATGAGAATTCACAAAACTGCAAAACATCTCACGAAAAAAAGAATGTAGACTTAGATAAATACTGATACTATTAGATAAAAACTATTAAAAGTATAGCTTCTGAGAGTTAGGCATTCTCTGAAATCAAGGAATTTGATGAGTAGGTAGAAAAGTATTACTCGAAGATTTCGTTACATGTCACATTTTTCAAAAATACACTCAAACAAGTACGCATCTTTAGCAACGGGAGCATTGCAACAACTTTACCCATGTCCATGGAATAGATCGAAATATATTTTTTAATAAATGGAAAATTATCCCTATTCTTTTCTTAAATAATTGAAAATAAGAGCAATAATTGATCTGTGAAAGGAGACACGTTGGTGATCGATTGCGTTAATACTGTAATAATTATATTTACATTTGAAAAGCAGCCCAACAAGGTTAAAAGCATCGCTAACGGAGAGATTTATTCACAGATATGCGTGACGTAATAACGAATATCGAGTAATTGATTAATTAATTTATTATAGTTAATTGAGAAGCTAGACGTTTGATGTAGGTCTTAAAAGAAAGAACACTTCGTAATTCCCACAGCTGATTTTACTGGCAAGTATCTCCAACTCGTTGACATCTTCAGACGTTGACAATGTTCACTTCAGCTGAAGACAACAACTTCCATCTTCACTTGAAGATGTCAACTTGTCCACGAAACTAGACAATAAAAATCTGCTGCGTTACGAAGTCTTCTTTCTTTTAAGTTGTAAGTAAAGTTCCACAAAATCACGCTAGACCATTTTAATTTTACGTTTGATGCGGGTTTACCGATAATAGTACTCACGGGGAAATGATCGGACGAGCCAAACGGCCAGGAATTGTTGAGATAAATCTTCCAGTGTGGAGCGTTGCCCTTTATGGGCACTGGAGAGGACCGTTGCACTTCCATCGCCTTCAGTATAGGACACGAAGAAAGGGGACATCCATAATACGAGCGTAGGATTCGATACAGACCGATCTTTGCTATCTATCAGAGCTAACACAGAGTTGGTCTCGTAGTCAAGAGAATGCACATAGTGGGCGGTGGGGGAGGTGAGTGCTGGGCCATGCAGGAATGGTTGACAGGAATAAAGCTGACTGGAACAAAAAGTGGCAGCGGGGGAGAGAGCGGTGACGTCCTTTTAAAGGTTTTAGTGGACGCCATCTAGGAAGGGATTCCGAAATCCCTTCTACTCTGATGACTTTTAAACCCTTCTATTAGCCTGCAAACCTAAAACTTTAGAAATAAAAAGAAAAAGGGATACTCCACTTTTGGGGCCCTAAAGCGACTGGACAGTAAGAGAATAGGTGAACCATTTTATAGAAGCTTTAGGGGCACCAACTTTAAGTTAATTTCGGCTTTTTTCTTCCTGGAGACGGATGAAGAATTACCATGAGGCACTTCTCGATTCACGTCAATGCAGCTGCCACAAGCGTGAATGGATTCCATTTAATATGACGGGGCAATGGATATTAGAGGCATCCATTCCGTGAAGTGAGTGGAAGAAGCGAGATGAGAAATTCAGCTGGAGAAAAGGATTTATTGGGAAATTTGCCTAAATTTAGTTTTCGTTTACAGTGAAGAAATTGGAATCCGTTGAATCGTACTCTACAAAATTAAACCTTTTCAGCCTATATAAAGCTAATGTCTGCCAGTTAAAATCACGTCAAGATGATATACTACCTCCCATATCTAATTTATCACAATTAGCGTAGCAGAAACTTTTGGTACAATGCTATAATCCTTTTGCAAATATTCTCGAGGCTAATTATCTCGGTAAATAACTCCAATTGCCGGAAAAACGTCCACAAAAATCTACTTCAATGAAATTTGAACACATTTGACTGTCAGCTGCGCTAAAGATCGTAAGGAAAAAATCGGTGGAGGACATCGCAGTGGAGCTATAACTCAGTAACGGCGGAAGTTCGTCGAACTGAAACATTTTATTCCCTCCTTTATTTCTGATACAGAAAATATCATATAGCCGCTATATTATATATAAATATAATNAAATGCAAAATCTAAATAGAGAAGTTATAGAAGGTTCAGAAACTATGACCGAAAAATGAAAGATATCAAAGATGGCTCACCATCAAGGAACCCAATAATCGCTTTGAGGACCAATGACATGGTTGTAGTGTAGATTGCGTTAGTTTTTTCTTTCTTCTCGTTTCTTCTAACTATAATTCAGGATCAGAATGCTTTTTGTTGACTATTTCAGACCTTTCAGTTTTTATCCATCATCAAACGGGTAAAATCTATTTCGCTGCTTGAAGGACCTATGATATTATGATGCTCTATCACAACCTCACATCCATTCTGCCTTTCTTCGTTTGTCTTATTGACATCCATTTTACATAAGTAAAATCACAATAACATAAGGTATAAATGCAAAATCTAAATAGAGAAGTTATAGAAGGTTCAGAAACTATGACCGAAAAATGAAAGATATCAAAGATGGCTCACCATCAAGGAACCCAATAATCGCTTTGAGGACCAATGACATGGTTGTAGTGTAGATTGCGTTAGTTTTTTCTTTCTTCTCGTTTCTTCTAACTATAATTCAGGATCAGAATGCTTTTTGTTGACTATTTCAGACCTTTCAGTTTTTATCCATCATCAAACGGGTAAAATCTATTTCGCTGCTTGAAGGACCTATGATATTATGATGCTCTATCACAACCTCACATCCATTCTGCCTTTCTTCGTTTGTCTTATTGACATCCATTTTACATAAGTAAAATCACAATAACATAAGGTATAAATGCAAAATCTAAATAGAGAAGTTATAGAAGGTTCAGAAACTATGACCGAAAAATGAAAGATATCAAAGATGGCTCACCATCAAGGAACCCAATAATCGCTTTGAGGACCAATGACATGGTTGTAGTGTAGATTGCGTTAGTTTTTTCTTTCTTCTCGTTTCTTCTAACTATAATTCAGGATCAGAATGCTTTTTGTTGACTATTTCAGACCTTTCAGTTTTTATCCATCATCAAACGGGTAAAATCTATTTCGCTGCTTGAAGGACCTATGATATTATGATGCTCTATCACAACCTCACATCCATTCTGCCTTTCTTCGTTTGTCTTATTGACATCCATTTTACATAAGTAAAATCACAATAACATAAGGTATAAATGCAAAATCTAAATAGAGAAGTTATAGAAGGTTCAGAAACTATGACCGAAAAATGAAAGATATCAAAGATGGCTCACCATCAAGGAACCCAATAATCGCTTTGAGGACCAATGACATGGTTGTAGTGTAGATTGCGTTAGTTTTTTCTTTCTTCTCGTTTCTTCTAACTATAATTCAGGATCAGAATGCTTTTTGTTGACTACTTCAGACCTTTCAGTTTTTATCCATCATCAAACGGGTAAAATCTATTTCGCTGCTTGAAGGACCTATGATATTATGATGCTCTATCACAACCTCACATCCATTCTGCCTTTCTTCGTTTGTCTTATTGACATCCATTTTACATAAGTAAAATCACAATAACATAAGGTATAAATGCAAAATCTAAATAGAGAAGTTATAGAAGGTTCAGAAACTATGACCGAAAAATGAAAGATATCAAAGATGGCTCACCATCAAGGAACCCAATAATCGCTTTGAGGACCAATGACATGGTTGTAGTGTAGATTGCGTTAGTTTTTTCTTTCTTCTCGTTTCTTCTAACTATAATTCAGGATCAGAATGCTTTTTGTTGACTATTTCAGACCTTTCAGTTTTTATCCATCATCAAACGGGTAAAATCTATTTCGCTGCTTGAAGGACCTATGATATTATGATGCTCTATCACAACCTCACATCCATTCTGCCTTTCTTCGTTTGTCTTATTGACATCCATTTTACATAAGTAAAATCACAATAACATAAGGTATAAATGCAAAATCTGAAAAGAGAAGTTAGAGAAAGTTCAGAAACTATGACCGAAAAATGAGTGCAACAGATCACTTCAGAATCCGTCATCCAAAACATGCTAAAGTGCGGAATCACTAAATTACTTACAAAATATTTAGCCGCTGTCGTTGATGCAGAACACCTCTAGTGGACTTACAGATTATATCACACAAGGTATATAAGATATAGCACACAACAAATTGATTACACACGTTAACTCTTTAGCCGCCGAAGTCTGACATAAACGAACTGGCTTACACTTACCGAGTACAGAGTTACCCCTCACTCTGGAAAAAACTTTTTCCGCATTTCTGATTTTTCTCTCATGCGTCTAATATCATCTGTAAACACAGATGTGCACTTTAAGCTGTTAAGTTCAAGCAATCCTCAGAAGAGTGTAAAGTGGTCCTCATACAGGGGGGTGCATGCACCCCCTGCCACACGCCGAAAGGTGGCTAGCAGGGTATACACATAGACATACGAAAGGCACATGGGTAGGCATGGCTTCTCTCAGAACAATACACATTAGAAGAAATAACTAACTCGAATAACAGGCCGATACGTGTCAGGAAAATAATTCACTAAATGATTCGATCCTGACGACATACAAGACTCTAAGTTCATCAGGAAATAACTAAAATTAAGTGACACAATGTAAAATCAGCAATAGACGAGAATGCTAATGTATAAGATGTTTCCATAGCAACGTCATCAAATTCATCCCCATTTTTAGGGATTATATGCATGCGATGAAAAACCAAGTCCACATTTTTAGAAACACAACAGCATACTCTTTCTTATAAAGACAATTAGAAAGACTTACGAGACAGTCTTGTTTTTAAATGTGAACTGAAATTACCTATTTTCCGCGTCGTAACGAAATTCGTAATATTTACATATTTAAGAACTTTTAAACTAACGGAAAGCAAGAGGAAAATGAAAACTTTGATTCAAACACTTTGTATTAAGTAGTTATCAGGCACATTATGTTTATTTGCAGAGATATAAAATGCAAAACTTTAATTTTTTCGAGCCACAATTTTTGGGCGGAGGTAACTTCACTTTAATTCTGATTTCTAAGGCCTTATATTCCCGCGATGAAAAACCAAAATCAGGTTTTTAGAGGCATAAAAGCATGCTCTATCTTATAAAAGTAATTCGAAAAGGTTTCGAGAAGGTCTTTTTTCGTAAACGTTAGCTGAATATACCCTATTTTCGGCGTCGTAACGAAATTCGTAATATTTACAGTCAAATATTAAACTAACGGAAAGCAATCGGAAAGTGAAACTTTTTATTCCTACACTTCGTATTAAGTACATATAAGGTACAAAGTATCGCGTTAATATTATGTTTATTTACAGAGATATAAAATGCTAAACTTTAAAATGTTTTTCGCGCCACACTTTTCGAGCGGAGGTAACTTCATGTTGATCCCGATTTCTCGGCCATTATACGCCCGCGATGAAAAACCACAGTTAGGTTTTTAGAGAGATAAAAGCATGCTCTTTCTTTTAAAAATAATTTGGAGAAGTTTCGAGAGGGTCGTTTTTTGTAAATTTGAGCTGAATATACCCAATTTTTGGCGTCGTAACGAAAATCACAACATTTGCACTCAATTTTTAAACTAACGGGCGACATTAAGAAAATGAAACTTTTTATTCCAACACTATGTATACAGTAGTTATAAAGCACAAAGTTTCGTGTTTATTGTATGTTTATTTCAAAAGATATAAAATGCCAAACTTTAAATTTTTTTCGAGCCATAATTTTTTGGGCCGATTTTGCTTCAAATTTTCTTCGCAGATTTCGCTCATAAAAGATTTGTTATTATTTTGTGTAATAGTGCAACATAGGTTGTATAAGAATACTCAGTTTTGTTTTGCTCAACGGAATATTGCCTGAGATAACGTGTCTCAAAGTTGCTAAAAATCGATGTCTAACTGTAGAAGGCTGTGGTAGGGGGTGAAACAGATATCCCAGCAAATATTTCATTGATAGTTGTAAAACCTGGCAAATGTTCATAGAAGATATGAGTTTATGCTCACAGAAAATTTCATTGAAACCAGTGATGGTCGAGCGGAGCATTTCTCTAAAATTGGTCCACTTGACATGGGATGCCCCCAATTTATTAGAAATTTCGAGGGAAGGCTACGGAGAGAGGAATGGTTCACAAAGGAAACATCCCAATTCGGTCCATCCCATTCATAAAAGTTAAGTAAGAAAGGTAATTTTCAATTACGCATTTAAATCCGTCATGAGGAATGCGGTACTATCAGAGCGTTGAGAATATAAATATAAACGTATCATACTTCTGTAAAAATTCAGGTTTCGCCAATATGGAAAATAATTCGATTAGCTTGGTACCTGATAAAATAAAACTTTCTCTCCAATTTTTATGCTTATTACTCCAATCTTCATTTCCTCACACCGATGCGACATTATTCTTTCTCTCTCTTAACTTTTAGAAGAGGCGTGCGCTATCCGCACACCCTTAGCGCCCGTGCTATGGATATCACGTTGAGCTATCCGCCCCTCTCCGGCTCGGTGTGCTTCGCTGTGCAAAAGCCCCGTGGGAAATGCCCACTCACGTGTTCTTTCGCACTGACCCTGACAGGCGTTTTCGACCAAACGCACACCATTCCAGTTTATGCTCAGGGAATGAGGTCTGTCAAGAGAAAAATTCTTCCGCAATCTTCTCCGAAAATCGTTTGTACCGTATTTCGTATATTTGTGGTACTTTTTGTGTGGCTCCTTACACTGGTGGGGTAAGTGCCGTCTCAGTTTTCTGTAGCCCAAGGAGGGATAGATATCCACTAATAAGCATAAATAACGTTTTACTTCGGTGCCTTATACCAAGGAATCAGTAGAAAAAATTGTCCTTGTGTTTGCATATATGTACGTATAACGCAGTCATGTACGTTCATTTTAAACTGGAGGAGCATCATGTGCACAAATAAGTCGTTAAATGCTGTTGCGTTGCGGAGTAAAGACTTTTTCTCATTCACCCAATAGTGCAAGGTCCGACCACATCCTGCGCTCTATTTTCCCTTAATGATACACGTACATCGGTATTTCAACGTGCAGCACTTTCAGAAAATTACATTCTTATCTATTAACCCAGAAGCACCGGTTACAAACCATAAGAAAAGTAATGCCAGTGGACATTTCAAAAAGAGTTCTATCATGGCAAACACTACAACAACTTTTTACGATAATAATCGTAGTACTAGTCATTTTAAATATGCTTCTACAGCTATGGTTATTTCGCACGCCCACCAGGTATAATAATCTACAATAAGATTCTAATAACCAAATGTAATTTTCAGTTCAAAACACGAAAAATTTAATAAAATAAAAGGTGGTTTGGCAAAATTTTACGGCTTGGAAAAAAGTTAGCCCAAAGTGGCGTAAACTGGCTGTCTGAAATACTAGAGTGACAACGAAAAAATTCAAGGCGTGGCTCTCAATGGGATGGGTTGTTTCATTTTCCTATGTAAATTTCGTAAGCTTCTGAAAATATTAAAAGTAAAACCTTTGATTTCTACCGAACGGGGAAAAGGAGAGATCTGGCTATGATATGATAAGAAGTTGGACAACTGGGATGTATATTTAAGCGTCGGAACAATATTCTACTTACAAATTTGTTTTCTGTACTTCTCAGGCAACACCTGTTACCATCGGTAATTATAGATTTTACATACGGTGTCTGTTATTGCATAAAGGGACGGGTAGAATCTAGGGATAGCTTAGAAGAGGACCGTAAAGCCTTGTGGTCGTACGTTAGAGAGAGACAGGGAAAATTACAAACCGTTTGCTCATAAAGGGATAACGATGGCAGTATTAGTAGTGATCTGAAGAAGAAAGCGAACATCCTGAGCGACTTTTACCAAAGCCTATTCACAGCCGATAGTAGCTCAGACAGCCTTCCGGTAACAAACACAAACGCGTTGATCACAAGTATTTGTTTTACTGAAGATGGAATCGCTAAACTCTTGCGTACAATTAACCCGAATAAATCCCCAGGTCATGAAGGTATTCCGGCTAGAGTATTGAAAGAACTGGCGGATAGCGTTGCTCCATACCTCCAAATTGTGTTCTCCAAGTCAATAAACGAAGCCAGCGTCCAAAAGGATTGGACATTAGCGAATGTTACGCCCGAATGTTATCCCCAAAAAGGGATAAAAGGATGACCCAGGAAATTATAGGCCCATCTCGTTAACTTCGTTGACAGGCAAAGCAATGGAACACATGTTGTTAGCTCACTAATGAAGTTTTTAGATAGCGTTAGTTATTTCAATAAGGACCAACACGGCTTCAGAAAGTCCCGATCATGCGAAACTCGACTTGCGCTGTTCGTTCACGACATTTTAAGATCTGCCGAGACTATTAAGCAAGTGGATGCTGTCTTTCTCGATTTTAGAACTTTAGATTTAGAAATCGAAAGAGTTCCTCACTATATATTAATTTACAAATTAAAATTGGCTGGTATTAATAAGGAAGTCATTGGGTGGGTCAAGGATTTTCTCTGCAATAGGGAGCAACAAGTAGTAACTAAGTAGTAGTAATTCGATGGCGTTACTTCAAACCGAGTCAAGGTTACCTCAGGCCTACCTCAGGACAGCGTGATTGGACCCCTTCTTTTCCTGATATACATAAACGACTTTAGCCACGACATCGATAGTAAAGTGAGGATATTCGCGGACGATACAGTTATATATAGGAAAATATCAAGCGTGGGAGACCAGGAATCCCTAGCAAACGACTTAGTTTGTATTCAACGGTGGTGCGAAAAATGTCAACTCGACCTTAACGCAAGTAAATGCTTCGTAGTAAACTTTTCCGAAAGAAAATAGTTGCGGCAGAATAAATCGTACAATATTAACGGAAAGGAAATAAAAGTCGTCGACTCGGTTGAGTATCTCAGAATCACTCTTACGAATAACATGAACTGGAGCACGCATATCCGAAACATTTGTACTAAAGCAATTAGAAAGCTCGGTTTCATCAGACGTATTGTCGGTAGATGTGACGAAAAAGTTAAAGAGCGATGTTATTTTACGTTAGTTAGGCCCCATCTGGAATATGCATCAAGTATATGGGAAACAAGCAACCGTGAACTCGAGAAAGTACAACGGAAAGCGATACGTTTTGTTAAAAA
The DNA here is from genome assembly GCA_000376725.2 of Ladona fulva. Taxonomy (NCBI): domain Eukaryota; kingdom Metazoa; phylum Arthropoda; class Insecta; order Odonata; family Libellulidae; genus Ladona; species Ladona fulva. The sequence goes on along the minus strand of KZ309305.1, from coordinate 27,030 downwards.
GTGCTACGACAAAAAAGCAAGCGTTACCAAAATGCTCTCAGACGCAGGTTGGGAATCCTGAAAAGATAGGAGATTAGAAGCTAGATTGCGAATGCTTGATAAATTTAGGGAAAGTACGTTTGCGGAAGATGTAATAGATATTATGCGACCCCTCTGCTACCTTGGGCGATCCGATAATGAGCGAAATATAAGAGAAATAGATACTAGGATGTGTCCTTTTAAGAATTCATTCTTCCCGCGAACGATACGCGATAACAATAGGTTAAAAAATAGTCCGAGCCCTCAATTTTTTATCCCCCCTGCCACACACCGAAAGGCGGCTTGAGGGGTATTTATGTAGATGTAGATGTAGAATTATTTTAGGCAAAGTGATGAGTATAAAGAGAGGACCTCGAAAAAATTGATTAGCGATTCCCCTGCGGTCCATGACATCAATGTTTTCCGATACATGTCCAAATCGGCACCAACGTTGAAAGTAACTATAATTCCCATACAACTATAATTTGTTCTCTTCTTGACCTGATTCATTCGAGGTCTATGGAAAATTATTATCCCAGATGTTAACATTAGCGAATAACTTCTCTTGAATAAACAGGGAAAATATTTTATTTGACGTAAGAACGTCCTCGGTTTCATAGAGATTCAGCGACGGCAAGATAAGATGCTTTCGCCCAAATGCCTTCATTAAAACAAAATATTTTAAGTCAAAGCTCTCGTGTATAAGACAAAACTTGCGTTCGAAGTACAATGGAAAGATTATGTATGCCGACAATATATCGTTATGCTTATGACATAATGATTTTGGGCAGGAAATAATGTCCCAACATAACGCAAAAAAGAACACGATAGCGAAAAACGTCAAAGGGATAAACGATGAACAATAAAAGATCGAAATTTGATTGATTGATGGTTTATTTCCTATAACCATTGGCGGATCAAAGGGGAGCTGGAGAAGGATCGCCCCTTTGACTATGTTAAAGACAAATCTGCCTAGGACGCGACCAGGAACTTGAATAATGTCCGATTATGAATTTTCCTTAGGATCACTGCCATATATACCATATTATTTACCGAGGCAATAAGGTACTTTTAATGTTAATTGGAGATGAGTTTATATGGGCCTAAAAAACCGGGTGTTAAACCGTCCGCCCTCTGGCAAGAAGCCCCCGCTTTGGCAAATCGCCCCTGCCTCTAACCCAAAGCTTCCCAACCTTTTGAAATTGACTCAATCTTCGCGAAACACTAATTATAATCCAATAGCTTATCATTTGCGTAAGATAAATGGTCCTGAAATGACAACACGACGAAAGGAACACCTGAAATCTCTTCACTCACTGAAATGAACTACAAACTGCAGAATGAAAAGATTCCATTGACTGAAGAAAAATTTTATAAAAATACTACGGGAGTTCCAGAAACTTCGAACAATAATCCTGAATTCTCCTTATTAATAATCTTGATTAAAGCAAAAAATTGTCATCTACACCAGCAAACTACCGATGCTAACATCGAACCTGAAAAAAACGATGACGTAATCACGAAAGGCAGATTACATCGATGTTCTGTCATCGAGGAAAGGGATTGAAAATCTTTGATGACAAATTGGTTCGATTGAATAACGTTTCATCGTTGGTCGACAGCAATTGTTTTGCGATAGTTAGAGGAAACCCGTATGAAATATTTTCCTTGCTCTTAGCGTAAACAATCACGTAGAACTTCCAAAGGAATGTGCTTGAGAAGCGTTTGCCCTTCGGCGACGACCAATGTCCCTTGAACGCAGTAACACGTGATTTATTAGATTCGCATCCCTTTCAGTCGCTACAAACGAATTGAATGGAACGGGGAAATCGTATTATTTCTCGCATCACCCTTTAGGTAATTAGGTTTGATTATTTACATTATTAATCATCATAAACGAACACTATGATCGCATAAAAGTAACATATCTGCTATTTTAGCAGTGATATGGGTTAATCATCACACAAAATATATATCTAAGAAATATTTGTATGAATTTAATAGTAATTGGATCAATATTGCAATAAATCATGGAATATGTAACTTCACGACAGCTACCTGAAAGACTAGAGGTGGGAAAACTGTAGCCTTGCCTAGAATTCAATGAGGCCTTGTCAATTTCGGAAACAAATGCATGAGAGTAAATGAATTTGTTTTCCGATATCGNCTGGAGTTACGCTTATTTACTTAATGAGTAGTATATAATTAATATTCGTTAATTAATTCTAAATAATATTCCTTTCAAATTTAATATTTTTAACTCACCCAAGGATGATTTGAAGAAGGAGACCGCAAGCTTAACACTCTCATAATGAATCCAAAAATCATATTATCATCATGAGATAATGCTGTCCTTGCGAGAACGACGTTTAATATACGCATCGTATATTAATTTATTGCAATAATTATTCCTAAAACAAAACGCATCATCTTTGCACCTGAATTACTGAGTTTATACCCTCTTAAAGAAAGACGGATTGCATATCCAGCCAACTACGCTGGCTCATTTGTTACTCAGAATTGCATTCAAAGGTATTAACTATGAAAAAAGAGATTTCTTAAATTATTATTCCTGTGTTTAATTGACAAATGCCGTGCTGCGACACACGTAAGAGAGTGCGGTTTTTTATATCGCTCTCCTCGTTAATCTCCTTGCATCTATTCCACCGGCGATTTTAAAAGCAATCAACATGCAAAGGTAGAATTCATTCACGCACTTTATCGAGTGCCTATCTAAATTATTCTTATTTTCGGAAAGGGTAAATATTTCTGATGTCAAAGAAATAAACGCTTGAGCTTATCTTTATTAGATTTTCTTTTTTCCCTGTAGCAAATGCAGTTATTATCAAATAGTATCAAACGCTCGTGGTCATTAAAGATATGCGGAAATGATATAGCAGATACGCATTTTTAATAGAAAATATGTATTTTAATTAACAGTTTCTTATTAAATCGTTCTATTCTTTTACTGTAGGTTTTTTCTCTTTTTATGTTATGAATTTCAGCTGGACAATATTTTATTTGTGGTTCAGAGCGGTTCTAAACATTTCGACATCCATTTATTCACATTTACTTACATTCTGAATTTAAACAGTAAATTCTAAGATTTAAGAGATGTGATTTGCTTTTTCCTGTTGACATGATGGTATTGATCTGTCGTTCAAACCTGGTTTGGTTTTGCATCAAAGAAATTGTTGTGGAAAAAGATGAACGCATCTCTTCATTCAACGTTTTGATTTTTACAAAACCTCGCCTATTTGTGTTTATTTCACTGTAAATTCACTTGATCTTGATAACTCGGTTTTGATCCATGAAACTGTTACTGAAAGAAATTACTTATTCTTCGGTTAAGGTCTCATATTTTTCTTTTAGGACTACTCTTCCATACCGTAAAAATTCTGTTTGTATGCTAGCGAATACCTCAAACTGACTTTAGATGCAAGAAAAATGTTGTTTACAATATCTATATTGATATTTCTATTGATGTTGGCTTCATATTGATGATATTTTCGGTTTCTTATGCTTAAAGATAAAATAAAATGTGTTTCCTACTCATTTACTTTCTTTGAGTATGAATTCGCAAATTTAATCCTAATAAATTCGCAAAATTGTAAAATGTTTCTTCGCTATTTGCGCACGGCATACAAATAAAATATTCTCCATAAACCAAAACCCGTGAAAACGTATTCATGTACTGTGATATACAAAAGAATCGGTGTAATAAGAAAAATGGAATCAACGGAAGTGTTGAGGAATGCGGCCAATGCTGTGTTCTACAATTCGCAAGGGATAGAATAATTCAAGAGATTATTCGAATCCTTGGTTGATTCACGCATTAAGCAAAAACATAAGCACATGAACTGTTTTGCAGAGCCAAAAGTTGTCACTCTATTGCGAAATGTTAGCTTATTTCCCTATTTAAAATGGCGGAATGAATCGCCTGTTGGGCTGTGAACTCTCTCCACTCGCTCGCGTGTTTCGAATCCTAATAAGCGCACCGTCATTTGTTTTCTGGTTCGCGTGCTTCCGCGTGATATCTCTCCGAAAAATTAAAAAATAATGCCAACTCCAAAAATTTGAGACCAAAATAAAAATGGAATTTTCAGGCGGCTACACGAACGCGAGATCTATTTGCTTTTTTGTTTCTTCGGAAAATTTATTTTTATTGGAGGAAATACAAAGGAAAAGTGCTTGGGCGGAGATAAGGATTTGCATTCATTGTTATTATAAATTGTATCCTCTGGCTGCATGAAACCCAACTATGAGAAAGCGTTTATTCATTACCGCCTATTCTCATAGAGCGGTTCATTTGATGTTTATTAGCATAAGTAACTCATTAAAAGGTGAATTCTATTCATTATATCTCACTCATGTATGGACGTGTAATAGTAGAGCCGTTTATTTCCATTAAAATGAATATCTAAGACAGGATAACGACCTTTAGTTCCCTTAACGTTTATCAGTAAAATTTCTTATCAGTTTTATTTCCTACAATTTCTGCCATCAGATATTGCTTCATTCATTTTACTTATTCGATACAGTCCACAACGGCGTTTATTTTAAGGATAGAAGTAGGGCAGGAGAAAAAAACGTTTTGAATAGACGTGATTATTATGTCATGGAAAGAATCGCGATCGATTCCCCTCAACCTTTTGTGTTTTTTCGTCTAAATTATAAGACTAAAATTAGAATTAGAATAATTAGAATATTAGAATGTTTCTTAAAATTATAAGTTTAAGATTTAAGATATAAGATTACTATTATTCATTCATCAAAGGTCTTTGATGATAATTTTTCTTACTATTATCTTAAGACGCACTTGGCTGCAAATATGATTAGCGGGGTCTGAAAATTGGGTGCTTTTTAGACGACAGAGGTAGAATTTTTCAAACAACTGCCCCAACTGATTCGTATGCCTACGGAACCCACCACACTAAGGAGTTTGTCGTTGATATTTTTTCGCGCTTTTTGCTTTCGCGGTCATTGTTTTGCACTTGTTGTATTAGGTGAACTTAGGTATTTGCTTCAGGTAGTTTTTTCCAATTTTTTTCTAAATAAAGGTGCGTCTTATACATCGTAAAATACGACAAATACCTCAGTTTATTTAATTTGAAAATACCTCAATCTCAATTAACAGTCAAATTGCTCTCTTTTTTCAGTGTAACTCCTATTACAGCTATATTATCATTTTTACTCTCGGGAACGCTAGATCACATTTTGTAACTTACAAATTTTTGTAGTACATTTTTCTTCTAGGTATTTAAAGACAAACTGTATTTAGCAAATATTGTAGCGAAACTCTGGTGGTTGTGGCAGAAGCATTACTACCTCTTCTCAGCCACTAATTCTGGTGGCTTAAGAGGCCAACCTTTATGGATGAAAGTATGTATTAGATTTTGTTACTAGGGTCATGCGTTCAGCCGTTAGCGAATGTATGTGAAATTAATTTCTCAGAAATCTAGAAAAAAAATTAGTCATGAATTTAAATCGATTATTGATTTTTTATCCAGTGCATTCGCTTAATGAGTACCGTGTAAATTGGAATATGAAATGAATTTTCTCCATAAAATGTCCTATGCCCACAATTGTGACAAAGAACACGGCATTTGCCTAAGAGATGTAACTTTTCAAGAAACGTTCAGCCTTCTCAGCTACCTATTTTATAGTGGAAAAGGTGGCGTTCTTTTTGATAAGATACGAAAGTTTTATAGCACTCAGAACCGCCTTCATTTTATTCTAACGCTGGCGTACCCTATCTTCTGACATTAATCGTTCGTATTTTGATATTCCTGAATTTTTAACCCTTCGAATACAAATCAGGTAGTTTCAAAGAAATTCCTCACGCGATGCGAATTTGCATACGTTTTAATAATCTTTCGAAAGCCAAAGTTTGTAAATCCAGCGTTTTGTTATTCCAGGGAGAAAACTAATAGGGTGATCCTTTGATTGAAAGAAGGAAACGATGCATTCTGGAAATGATTTTATCTCGGTCAAAATCTTTTTTCGATAAAGAAAGAGGTTTTCGAATATTAAACAAAATACATCACTGCGATTTTTTTTCATCGTTTGAAAACGCGTGGCTTAGGAGGCAAGTTCTTCTTCAATAAGACATTTATTTTTCTTACTTCCCCTTGACCGTTGCCACCTGGTCCACCGACCGAATTGCAAGGTCTCACCATTAAATAAATAAATAAATTTCTCATACATTTTATTTTGTTATTGTAGCTAACGTAACAATCTTTGGGATTGAGGCTGTAGTTGGTGAAATGTTATTTGATTTCTCCATCCTGGAAATTTAAAATTTTCCTTATTATGACTTATTCCGTCAACTTATTACCCTGTTTGATATGCTGCCAAGCGCACTATGGTATCAATACCCTTAAGTTCGTGATATGTCGAGTGAATGTAGAGTGAATTGAAAATTACAAGTGAATTCTTTTTCAGGTACGATCTCCTGAATTATTCGTGCAAGTGCTTATTCTCATAAATGTTCCTGATATTTCAACAGTTATAAATGTTGGATATATCCTTTATAGAATTAAAAAAGGTAAAATATTTTAAATTCACATTCTAAGATTTCTTACTGATTTACGCCAAACATCGCATTATTAAACCTCTTTTCTAGTGTAACACAAATATATTTCCACCATTACGTCTTTATACCCAAAAACTGAAAGTATTTAAGTAGAACAGTTCTCTTCATTAAAACGTAACTTTGAAAACGCTCTGCAGATATTTGGGTACGTTATTCCTTTTGTAATAACCTTTCGCTCTCGAACTGGAAAATTGAAATTTTAATTCAAAATACAAATATTGCAGTTTTAATGTGATGTTCATTTAAGATGAATAATTATAAAAGCAGGTAAATTTGAAGATTTCTTTACATCAAACATCGAAATCTGTTAAATAGTTCGCGCGCGGTCATATTTTTACTGCGACTCCGAGGAAATTTGCATTACGTGTCTCAAAGCAGAGGGAAATTAATACTTCGATCCCAATTAAAAGGGGACAACTACAGACCACGACGGAATGAGAGTTTCCCCGTTCTTTTTTTTCAAGCGTAGAAGATGAAGAAACAAAAAGCATCTCAGTTTCCTTTTCGTCCTGAAAAAATTCGAAAGGGTCATTACTCGTTTTCTATCCCTTTAAGAGGAATCGCCTACCGTAGGTCGCTGTGCGCAGCTCGCATTTTTCTTGTCTTAATTAAAAGCGGGTTCTCCTCATCTTCCCTGGATACCTCCCACTAATTTCTCCTACCTAACCCCTCCGTCACTCTTACTTCCTTCATTTGCCGGTTATTGTCGCTCCATCTTTTAATTTACATCCTCTATATCCCTTCATTCGAGGGATCTATTGTTGACGTTCGATTTATTTATACTAGCTCTATATTATACTATATTTTATGTAATTTTTTGCTATTCTTAAAGAAGTTTATCAATCAGATCAGTAGCAAGGAAGGAAAGTCTAAAATTATTTCTTTTTAGTCATACGATTCGGTGATTCGGTTTTAAATACATATACATACAAAAATATACATGGAGAAGTATTTCAACTAGTTATAAAGGTCTAGTTCATTTTTTCTTCTCTTACATACGCATTTACATATCAAAGTTACTTCAGGCGTACCCCAGGGCAGCGTAATTGGACCTCTTCTCTTCCTTACATATATCAATGACCTGAGCGACGAGATAAATAGCAATATGAGGATACTTGTAGATGATTCGGTAATATATAGAGAAATATATAACAAAGGCGGAGGATCGTGATATCCTATCAAACGACTTAGCCCACATTCATAGGTGGTGCGAAAAATGACAATTAGAACTTAATGTTTGTAAATACTCCGTCGTTTATTTCTTTCGAAAGATAACAAATTTTCCCGAATTACCCGTATAAAATTAACGGAATAAATTTAAATATAGTAGAGTCAGTTGAATATCTCAGGATCACTCTTGCGAATAACTTAAACTGGAGCATTCATATCCAAAAAATCTGAGGTAAAGCAACCAAAAAGCTCGGCTTCATAAAGTGCATTGTAGGTAGATGTGATGAAAAGTTTAGAGAGTGATGCTATTTCACCTTGGTCAGACCTTATCTTGAATACGTGGCAAGTATATGGGATCCGGCGGACGAAATGTACACCCGCGAACTCGAGAAAGTGCAGCGCAAGGCAATACGTTTAATGAAAAAAGCTACGATAAAAAAGCTAGTGCTACGAAAATGCTCTCGGACGCATGTTGGGAATCCTTGAAAGACAGGAGATTGGAAGCTAGGCTGCGATTACTAGATACATTTCGAGACAGTGTGTTTACGGAAGACGTAATGAATAGTATGCGACCCCCCTGCTATTTTGGCCGATCCGACAATGAGCGTAATATAAGGGAAATAGATGCTAGGACTAGTCGTTTGAAGGACTCATTGTTTCTGCGAACGATACGCGATAATAACAGGATAAAGTAATAGCTCGAACATCCGCTGTTTACACCCCCTGCCACACGCCGAAGGGCAGCTTGTAGGGTATTGATGTAGATGTAAATGAAATTGGAGTACTAAATACTAAAACTAATTGCTTCAAGACTTTTTGTTCCGCGAACTTAATTTATCATATATCATTTGGCGAAAGTAATTGATAAGGGAATTAAGAGTCATGGTGCATGCACCTCCTGCCAAATGCCGAAAGGTGACTTGCAGGGTACATACGTAAATGTAGGATAAATAATGACGTAAGGCCATGAGAGCTTTAAGAGTGAGGAAACATAGGAGTTAACGCAATTAAATACTATTTTGCTTGCGAACTGAAACATTAAAGAAAATGATATTTTAGCAATAAAAGTTCCGTCCTTATTTCTTAAAATTCTTACATTTACAAAAGATGTTTATGTTTCTCTTAGGAGTGAATGTAAAAAGATGGTGACTCACCGATTTGAACTCTTTATCTTTGGCCTGTTCTCCCTCTTCATTATTAGATTCACTGAAGACGGATTCGATGTACTGTTCATATTGCGCCAGACGCTGAATCTGTAAAGAGAAGAAAAATGCAAAATTAAAGCAGAAATTTTGGATCAGATTAAACAGAAACAGAAGATAAACAGTCTCATTTAAGTCTCAAATATTTCAGCGGCCATTCAATCGTGAATAGAATATGAAATTCCGATGGAAATTCCACTTTAAAAATTAAGCTTAATATTTTACGAAAAAGAAAAAAGACAAAAGAGGATTAAAACTGAAAATTTGGTTTCACATTGAACTCTTTACGATTAAATAACAATTCCACTGTTCTTGCACCAATTTACTCCGGTTTTTTATTATCACGATGAAAGTTTTCAATATCGCTACATATCTAACGCTATATATTCAGTTAAAATATCTATTCACTATCGCTACATCACGTTACTGTAACAGGGCCGATAACAGCAGTCTTACATAACTGGTCCGTTGTTATGATTTTAACAATAGCAAAACAATAAAGTTACCAATAAAAAAGGAGATAATGTTGAAAATCTACTACGTTAGACGTGGAATACACATCACTTGATACCTACAACATTCAACTCTTCCGCACCTAAGATTTAGTCGAACATTTGAATTACTGAGATAAGTTATCAAATGTGAATTTAGCTCTATCACATGCGAGATTCAAAAAGCGCGCAAAACTCATCGAAAACCGTTCATAAAGAAATAGAGGAATGGAAAGATTCCAAAATGCGCCTACACGCCAAGTGAATTTGCTCATAAAAGAAACCACGGAATTCGAAGGAATCCACACATGTGCACATATCTCTGTTGTCTAAACAAGCTAAACCTTAGGGGGTAAAATACTCTGGGCCCGATCCTGCATGCTCAAGAAAGTTAGCGAATTTTCTTCCATTTGAGTTTGCTCCTGACTTTCATAAAACATAGAGAACTTATTTAAAAAATGAGATGAGTTCATAAGAATTTTCAGAGATACAATCTGCTGCTTGAGGTGTTGACTTATACCTATATAGTAGCACCCCATGAAGAAACGAAGAAGTAAGCTTTCTTCTTTAGATCTACGATAATGAAACTTATTCAGTTTATTTTATATACCTGCACTTTAAAACTACACCATACCTAAGTTACCGGATTTCTAGCAATTTCCATTCATTCATAACGTTAGTCTACTATTCTCTAGATTTTAAAAATCTCGTTTCATGTATTCATCATAAGCAAAGACATAAATATGAAATCTATAAAGAAAAATAAATGTTACACAACTGAAGAGCAAATACAAACTTTGCTTTCGAAAACTTTGTCTTAATTCGTGCAGTGGTGTCGTATCTATTTGATCACGTGACATAACAAACTGTTCGTAGGCTCATTTCGTCGATCACATTTTCACTTCGTTTAAACATTCCTGCCCATGACCCTAGTTTCATAAAAGTAAGTCATGCACTATCACTTTACCCGGGTAAACAAATTTGGAAGAAACATTTCGAAAGACAGCTCTTAAGGAATATTGAACTAATGCTCTACTTCATCTTGCATGAACCTTCCACAACAGAAGGCACGTGAAACCTGCACGTGAATAGCATTTCCTCATCGAATAACCAGCTAATGCCCGCTTGATAGTGTTTTCATTTTAACCGAGAATAATTATTTATAATAATATTATCACTCGCATCATTATTACATTCATTCATTCTTCTATTAGGTGGCGGGACTTCCCAACACAAAAGTTCCGACTTCGAGTCCCGGCTAAACGGGATTATTCTTGCTAGAACACGGATGACGTCATCTGTGCTTGCGCTCGTTGGAAATTATTAAAAAGCATATCATTAGGTTAATCTGGTTCCGTAAAAATATTATTACTATTACATTTTAATTTACTATTATGACAACAAAGAATATAGAGTTTTAACACACATTACTATATTTCTATTAATTCATTGGCATTTTTGAAGCACTTGCATTAGCTCATTTTCTTATTAACAAAAAAGCGATTCAAAATAGGTTATGGTAACATTTGGGAAAATCACAATGTTGAGTATTATGTAATACTCAATATTACATAATGAGGAAAAAACTCCGTGAAAGTCCTCTTTAACGGCGTAATAGTTTGCGCGCCACTCAGGAGAGAGATAGCATATAATACGGAAACTACATTGATGGTAATGAGAAAAATTATACCGAACAATACATCATACCCTTCGACGCAATAGGAAAATCAGTCGTTCAACTTGTTAAACCATTAGGAAATTTAAATTTTAGAGCTTTAGGAAACATTTCTCAGATTACAATGAAAGGGAGGCTGAAAGGATATAACAAGCTTCATAGAGTGGAAGAGGTTCCAAAAACAAGAATTCGAAACTCAAAAATCTACATCCTCTTGAAGAATGGAGTAAATTATGAAAGAGGAACCAGGATTTGAGTTAATTTTCTCTAGTTTATGAATGTCGTCATCTGAGGCTAGTCGTTATTCGCACAGTTTTAGCAACTTGGGTGAAAGATTGAGCGTTCACAAGTACCGTAAGCGCTATCAGTTTAACAACAAGCTTCTGCAACATACATTTTTCCAATCAAATCTATAACCAAGTCTCGGGTTGTCAGCTGGGTAAGTTCATGGAATACCGACATTTCCGCCGTCGACTCGATGGCCACCTTCACAGTTGTGAGTTAAGAGTTGTCTTTTTAAATCTATTACACATTACCTTACTTACAAAACATTATAATGGTTCCTAAAATCAGCATCGCTTTATTTTTTGGATTTTCATGGCAAAAGTAATATCTTAGTGACCCTCGGCTGTTTCATGAACTTCACAATCATGCTTTTCGAATTTCTGCGAATATGACGTATTGATTGAGTAGATAATTCCTAGCAAAAACGCAGTACCGAGGCTTTTGCATGATTACTTTTATGCCAGAGAAGTAACAACTGTCTCTCAGCTAGTAATGAAATAGAAATAATTTATAGGGTCATATGTAAGGCAAACTCTTCACCACTCAATAAGATATNATATAGAAGCTACAAATATAAGTAAAGGAATTATTATCGAGTTATTATTCATAGGTTATATCAGAAACACAAAAGAACATCAAACTTAATTATGAAAATTGCAACAATAATACCAAAAGCTTAAGTATTTCCTGAATGCCTTTTCTGCTTGCAACTTTACTTCTTTCATTTGTTTGTTGTGGACCAATATTTGCAATAAACCCCATAAGATTTATTTTCCAGTACAATTTTCATTACTCGGAATTTTCCAGAAGCTTGAGATTATATGGCCTTGCTACTAACCTTATATGTGCTAAACTGCTTTAAAAAAATGTATATAATGATTTTGTAATAAACATAAGTTCGCTGTTTAAGAAATAAATATATGTTCCCACAGCCAGATATGATAGCCTCTGAGAAATTCATATGTTTCGATAGATAACCAGGTGAATACTCATATATCTCCAAAAATATTTTACCGCGCAACGTCTTTCACATAAGAGCAGAAATAATTATTTTGCTGCTCATTCTAAGTTAAAGAAGTATGAACCAAAAGCTGTTGGCATAGAAATTATGTTGTAGGGACATAGTCTGCGATAGAATTAAATTAATTACTTGCCAAAGAGTCTCTGTCAGTTCTCAAATATGAACTGAACGACTTGTGTATTTCCGTCTTTATACTCTTCGAATCTCTTTCAGAGAAATTTTTTAACAAAAGATAATTTATTGGAGATTACAAAAATACATAGGACTTATATGACACATTCGTTCAATGAAAATACTTCCTGTCGATTCACAGACACTTCACTGTTCTGAAAATAAGATAGAACCCAAAAGACGTTTCGTGGAGTTTTCGGGATTTCTCCCTAACGAAATACCATAGCGCCTCAGTTGTTATTTGCAGCACATAAATGAGAGATATAAAGCTTAAAGTCCTCTGATTGAACCGCGAAGTCTAAACCGAGCGTCCGCCGAGCTCCCTTTACAAGGGTTTTTCTTGAATTTTACAATCGGGAAACAGCTGATGGTGATGGAGTGAGTTTCATGAGCAGCTAAGGATTCATTTGGCCCTTCGACAGGGACAAACCGACAAGAAAAATGTGGATAATGGTGTTGAAAGGATCCCACAGCGGCCCCTATTTCGCCCTTCTAATTCAACCCTCGCCGCCACCCGCATTCCCAAAGATAAACCGCATTCTTGTAGTATTTGTTTGGTTTGGGATGAGAAACGAAAGGAATAGGGGAAGAATTATTAACAGCCTAGACAGGAAAAGAAGACGTTTCCCTGCCCGAAGAAGTACCAAAAATTAGGAATAATATTTCACGAAAATTTCTTTTACAAACANTTTTCTGCATGGAATTCGCTCATGAAAGTTTTATTATTATTTTGTGTAATAGAGCAACAAATGTTTTTTTAAGAATACCAAGTTTTGTTTTCCTCATCGGAATACTGCCTGAGATAACGTGTCTCAAAATAGATAAAAACAATGTCGTTCTGTAGAAAGCTGTGGTAGGGGTCAAACAAATGACTATATGTCAGCAAATATTGCACCTATGGATGTAAAACTTGGCCATTGTTCATTGAGAATATAAGTTAATGTTCACTCAATATTTCATTGAAATCTGAGATGGTCTAACGGGGCATTTAACTAAAATTGGTCCACTTGACATGGAATGACCTGGAATGTTTTGCACCTCGGAAGGTTATTTTATTATGTGCAAATTTTCTCTACAACATGAGATTAAATAACATTTTAGAATATAAATTGCAATACTTACGAGACGACGATCAAAGATAAATTTAAACGGGAAAAATTAATGCAAATCGGTAGTATACACATTTAGCATAGTTCCCTCCATTTTACGTTATTAAATTGTATTACTTGGAACCGAAAATCGAAACGGATTACAGTTCGTGTTCAAGAATTTAATTTTCTTTTTCGGTTTTGATTCTGGTTATATTTCGGTTCTGGTTCGGTTTTCTCTCCGATAAAAATAACGGTTCTTTCCGGTTTCTGTTTTCGGGTCCGGTTCAATACTCCCCTTGGTACATACACATCCACATGTGTGTGTGTTTGGACTTACCCTATGTTTCCCTAATCATACATTTGAATCAATGAAATTAATACTTTATCATTATAATTATCATTGTCATAAAAATTAACANATATACATATAGGATACTAAAGATGAGGCAGAAGGAAGTGCCTCACAGAGCCGACGATTTTTTTGCCGTAAAGTCCCGGGTTTGGACACTATGGGAAAAAGCGGAAATCCATCCTAGGCATCATTGGTTCGATTCTAGGAGGCCCAAAAAACGACAATTTTCCTATAAGAATGCATTCAGCGCATTTTCAAAAATTCATTTAGCGTATTTAGCGTAAAGATAGAACGTTGAAATTTACGGAATCGTTAGAAAATGATTTTATCTTCCGTTTTCCGCAAAAGCTTCATCCCTGATTGCCCCAGGTTCGATGCTAGGTAAATTCTTAGTTCAAGTTCCCATTTTCCCATAAGAATGCATTGGACGATTTTTCGGCAATTTTTTTCAGGTACTTTCCGTAGAGCTAGGGAATTGAAATTTTAACTGCATGTGCAGGAAGTGATTCTCTTCCGCGTACTGAAAAGACGGCTCCGAAAATGATCGTAGGTTCGACGCTAGGTCGATGTAAATAATTCAAAGGATTTAAATCTCAGGGACCAGCGAAATTAAAGGTATTTAATTGCTTATCTGAAGCAGATTTATCGCATTCTCCCAGTGATACCGTCCCTTTGAAACCTATGGGATGGGTGATAAGCGGTTTCTTTTGACGTAAACAGATTGTCATTTTTTTCTAAAGCAGCCGACGGCATGGTTCCGTTGCGCATTTTTAATTTGGTGAGAAGGAATTTCCTCACAGGGCCGCCGATTTTTTTCTGTAAAGTCCCGGGTCTGGACATTATGGGAAAAAGCGGACATCCACCCTAGGCATCATGGGTTCGATTCTAGGTGGCCCCAAAAACGGCACTTTTCCGATTTAAATGCATTGAGCGCATTTTCAAAAATTCGTTTAGCGTATTTTGCATAAGGATAGATCGTTGAAATTTACGGAGTGGTTATATCCTATTTTTATCCTCCGTTTGCTGCAAGAACCGTATCCCTATTCGCCCCAGGTTCGATGCTAGGTAAATTCTTAGTGCAAAATTTTCAAAGAATCATTTAGGGTATTTCTTGGTAAAATAGATCGTTAAAATTCACTTCTTCAATAAACAATATACACATCTATAGAATTCCTAAAGGTTTTTACCCTGGGAGTCCTTAGTTCGATGCTAGGGCAACTTATATGACCTAAGTTCACAAATACATTTAAGGTTTTTGGCGTTAAGATAGAAAGTCGTAATTCACGGTTTTGTAAGAATAGATAAATGTCTATCGTATGCAATAAAGAATTTTGCCCTGTGGGCCCAGGTTCGATACTAAGACCGTTCATATGACAGAATTTTCAAAAATTCGTTATGGTATTTCCCGGTCAGGTAGAAGTTTGAAATTCGCAATATCGATAGAAGATATGGATTTCTATCGTATGCCGTAAAGATATTTGTGCTAATGGACCCAGGTTTCATCTACATCTACATCTACATAAGTACCCTGCAAGCCGCCTTCCGGCGTGTGGCAGGGGGTGTAAACACCAAGAGTAGAATTACTTTTTTAATTTATTATTATCGCGTATCGTTCGCGGAAAAAAAGAGTCTCTAAAACGACTTGTCCTCGCGTCTATTTCTCTTATTTTACGCTCACTGTCGGATCGGGCAAAGTAGCAGGGGGGTCGCATAATATCAATTACGTCATCCGAAAATGTATTTCCTCTGAATTTATCTAACAATCGCAGCCTAGCTTCTAATC
>KZ309304.1:92123-126729 GCA_000376725.2 Ladona fulva | reverse complement strand
AGTTTAAGATTTGCAAAATACGCTCTGTTGCTTGCTGCAATTCTGTCTTTTATAATAGCGCTTATTGAATTATCTGAAGTCACCAATGCTCCAAGGTATTTAAAAGATGAGTCACCCTCAAATCTATCACCATCAATATCTAACACCTGAGGTCGTCTGCCAGCTTTAGAGGTAGACGTACACAAGTATTTTGTTTTGCCACAGTTAACCTCCAGACCTATTCTTCCTGCATTTTCCTTTAATAAATCAAACATTTCCTTCAGCCTCCTTGCAGATCTTGCTACTTTGACAATGTCATCTGCATATGCAAGTATTTGACCAGGGTCAATAACCCTTACTGCCCAATGCAGGGCCAGAATGAACAAAGCTGCAGACAGGACATCCCCTTGCTCTACTCCCTTATTGAATGGGAAGGCACCACCTATTTTATTACCAACTTTAACCTTGGCCACTGTTTCCTGCATAGTCATTCTGATCAATCTAATTAACTTCCTAGGCATGCCTAATTCATTTAAAGCATAATATAGTGCACTTCTCTTCACACTATCGAAGGCTTGTTTAAAGTCCACAAACAACAGGTGTAAATCTTGGTTGTGCTCGAAGTGCTTCTACATTATTTGTCGCAATGTAAATATTTGGTCTGTTGTACCCCTTTCTAGTCGAAATCCACCATGATATTCAGTGATGATGCCTTCTGCTCTTTTACTAATTCTTCTTTGAATAACTCCTGAGAGCAAGCACTTTATATGCAGCATTCAACAGTGTAATTCCTCTGTAATTGTTGCACAAGGTTTTGTCTCCTTTCTTATATATAGGACATATGATGCCAAATTTCCATCTTTCGGGCATTCTTTTCTATCTCCAGATGTCACTAACTAATTCGTGTATGCGTCTCATGAGATGATTTCCTCCTTTCTTAATAAGTTCAGGGACTATTTCATCTTCGCCAGGTGACCGATTGTTTTTTAAGTTCTTGACAACCACTTCGACTTCCTCCAGCGTGGACTCTTCGATATCCTCCCCTCCTGGTTCGTCTTGAAACTTGTCCTGAGGTTCATGCACCTTCCCTTCTTCCTCATTCACTTCATGATTCAGCAGCTCGCTAAAGTGCTCTGCCCATCTCTCCACTATTTTGCCATTATCTCCAAGCATCTTTCCCTCTTTATCCCTATACATGCCCAATTGCGCAGTGTATCCTTCCTTCGTCATTCATTTTACAGCTTTGTAGAACTTTCTAATTTCATTTGGTTGATCATTTAGTTCTTCAATTTCTTGTAACTGCTTTTGCATTGCTTCGATTCAAGAGTCGATTTACCAAAAAATATTTCTTCCAATGGATGCTTTTCAGAACGATATATTAGAAAGAGTTAGTAAAACCCTATTTAAAATCCTATTTACTATAACCCTGNATTAATCCTTCTCTAAATATTTCTACTTTCTTGTTATTGGATGTATGCGTAAAACCATGGATATTTGCTGAAAGCACATAAATGTTAGTTGTAAAGGTTCATTGTCAGATTCTTCTTTCTGATATTTCTGGAATTAGGTTATTGCCACATTGGTACCTGCCACATATTGTTAATTCTTCTTTAGCTACCTTCATTGGTCTGTCATTGTAGATACTTAATCTTTGGTATTTCAGTTATTGTCTAACTGCTCCAGTTATAAACATTTTAAATCTGGCTAGGAAAACTATTCAGGCTTTCTTATGCAAATGAAAGGAGAGTTATTAATCCTTCTAATTTCACTCTTCTGTTCACGAATATGATAGTCGTTCATATGGAAGTTGTTTTATTATTCATGATGCTTTCCTGAATGTCATTTTGCTATTTTTTAAATAAATGTAGAAATTTTGTATCTTTCACATAAATGTAGAAATGTTAATTTTGCTTGGTAATGTAGCAGATCCTTCAAACTTTATGGATCATAAAATACCATTGCTGAGTAGATGATAGGCTTCTTTTCATGTAAATAATGTTCCTTGACAGTTTACAGCATTCCCACAATAAATGCTTGTGAACGAGTTTTTAATCGTTTGTAGTAATTATTTATTTATAAAAATAAACAGAAAAAATGTCACCACCCACCCCGTCCCATCGTGGGAATTTTAGATAAACTAAACTAAATTATCGAAAATCGAATAAAATAAATTAATGGCAGAATGAATTACTAGTACGGTAAATTCTTTTGATAGATTTTTTGTAAAATGAACATTTTTTAGTTTTTCTACAGAGTTTTCTCCTTTGCTTTCCTAGTCATCGGGAATCAATGGCTTTCCGAAAAGTAGTTTATAGCACCGTTAATTATTGGCTATACCCGTGTATGTAATGTGTATAAAAAGTGTATGTAATGTGTATAAAAAGTGTATGTAATGTGTATAAAAATTTAGTGGCTCTTATTCATGCTTCGAACATACCTTGTTTTGCCAAATTTAATCTCCGCGTCTTCCCTTTCAGAACGTTGCACTGCTGGGCGTAAGCTGAGAGTATGATTTTTGGAATATAGACAACCCACTCACAAATAACTGACTTTTTAGTGGGTTGCCTGTATTCTAAAAAACGCTTGCGCCCAGCAGTGCAATTTTTTTGAAAGTGGTGGACTGAAATAACACCAAATTGACATTTTTGCAGCCAAAAAAGCGAAGTGAGGAAAATGTCACAAATAAATGATTTGGCCGCCCGCCAAGCGGGTTCGAGGGCTGGGTGCGGGTTTGAGGCGCCCGCAACACTAAAGTACGGGCTCGAATCCGTTTATTCCGAAGTTAGGATGAAGAAAAAACTTCCGGTGGGGTTGGCGGCCCTCTAATCCCGGAAGCGCCCGCGACCGGATTCGAACCCGAGACAGTTAGCGTCGCACCTAGGTGCCTCGACCCACTACGCCAGCCTGTCGAACGGTGAAAGTCACGCAGAATTTCGTGTCGGTTCGTCCGTGAGCTGTCTTTGTGGAGGGAATTCAAAACCGGAAGGCGTGTAGTTGTAAACTTCGGGCGTCATTTGAATTTAGTTACTCGGTTCGTTAACTATTTTTTATCATGAAAAAGAAGTAAAGCCTGCAGACAAAGTGATCTAATTATTTTTATTTTGAGAAAGAATCATTAAAGTGATTTTCACGTAGATATCGTGTTTGGAGTTTTGAATTTATTTTTTGCTAACTATTCAGCAATGTTCTTCATGCAGAAATAAGGGTATGGCGTTTTTGAAGCCTAGAAATATTTAGCATATTATGCATTTCGGAAATGTATATAATTATTTACCCACGTTTTCGAAAACGGAACACAGCTCCTATTCAGCGATTTGTACTCTACTGTTTCGGTTTTTTCTAGGCAGTATCAAAGAATCTCTTATCAATATTAATGGAACATTGTGGGTGTAGAATTCTTACTCCCTAATTTAGTCATTACTACAATTCGTAAATTCCTATTATTTTGGTTGTTACTCGGTTCGTTAACTATTTTTTATCATGAAAAAGAAGTAAAACCTGCAGACAAAGTGATCTTTATAGGTGGATATCTTGTTTGTAGATTTGAATTTATTTTTCGAAATCCTTCATCAAAGTTTATCTTGAAATATATGTGTATGGCTTTAAAATGTTGATATTGATACATTACTTTTAATGTACTCGTATATATGTATTGATATTCGGTTCTTCCTTAGACCAGTCAAAGTGTTCGGTTAAGAAACGCATATAAAGGCATTCTTATTTCTCAAAGTCGAGACAAATATGAAAGGAAGAGAAACTAAATAAAGATTGTTATAATTTTCGTGGAATATAGTTTTCGATTGGAAATTGCGATGGAAGTACTTTTGAAGGATTTATTTTTCCAATTTACATTTTCACTGCAATTAAACTTTTTTGATTATTTATTTAGTTTCTTTCTTCAACCCTTTCGGAATTGCTATCTTCCTTACCGTGAATCAATGGCAACTTAAAAAATAGTTTTATAACACCGATAATTCTTGGCTATGCGCGAATATGTAATGTATGCGAAAGCTTACCAGCTTAAGATTAAAACTCTAGGACAAGATAGATTTTAAACTTTTACGCCGATTAATGTAACACATATTCTAAAATTTGTCATGACTTGAGCCGTTTCTTTGCAATTGAATTACGAAAAAAGCGAGATTCGCAAAAAGTGCCGTTTTTTGGGTACCTTGGTTTAAATATTTCTTCACGGTATATTTAGTTCTTCGTTGCCATCGACAAAAAATTCCCAGCAATAGTATATAGAATTACCTTTACTTTGGAGTAAAAACTGTTCATGTGCATTGAGCAATAAGCTCGCAACAAATTAACAAAGTCCAGGGGCACATAATTAAAAATCCGATATTAGTCACTCCTTTTTAATTGTTCGAAAATACCATGTGTTGTCAGTTTTAAAAATTTACTTCTCTTCCTCGTGGGCTGAATGTTTCAATTATTCGAAATCAACGAATGCCTGGATATTTTTTTCCGTTCCCTTGCACTGCTGGGCCTAAAATGAGAGAATGATGATTGGAATATAGGCAACCAAGTCACAAATAACTGACTTTTTAGGGTTTTGTGTGGGTTACCTTATACTAAAATGTTTTCGTTGAAGAACGAAAAACTTTTCGTGCTAGCTTCTTGTTTTATAGAAACAAAGATTGATATTTGCTCCGAAGTAGGAAAGAATGATATACTTACGTAAATTGTATGAAGCATCAGGTTCCCTGGTCAGAGCTGTTAGAATTATGGGAAGCCAAAAGAAAACGGAAGATTGACACTTTAATACTGATCCTTTGCTACTAGCAAATTTTCTGTTCCATGTATTCGAGTGCCTTTACCAAATGGGCATCTGTGATTTAGACCACAGTTATTATTTATACATTAAATTTATATCAAAATTAGTTTAGGGCCATTCCATGTCAAGTGGACCAACGGTCCCCACTCGACCATCAACGATTTCAATGAAATTTTGAGTGAACATGACTTAACATCCTCTATGAAAATATCCCAAGTTATACATCCATCGATGAAATATTTGCTGAGATATAGTCATTTGTTTGACCCCCTACCGCAGCCTTCTACAGTTTGACATCGATTTTTAACAAGTTTGAGACACGTTATCTCCCGCAGTATTCCGTCGAGCAAAACAAAACTTGGTATTCCTATAAAACCTACCAAAATCAGCCCAAAAAATTATGGCTCGAAAAAAATTTAAAGTTTGGCATTTTACATCTTTTGAAATAAACATAAGATAAACACGAAACTTTGCTACGAAAACTACTCTATACAAAGTGTTGGAATAAAAGGTTCCATTTTCTTAATGTCGTCCTTTAGTTTAAAAATTGAGTGCAAATGTTGTGATTACTCTTTCTTGCATAATTTCTTTTTAAAGAAATTGAATTAACGGTAACAATTCTATCCGTTCTTTATTTCGTTATTATTTACATTGAGAGTTAGTAAATAAAAAGTTTGAAATTGTTTCATTGGAAATTGATCGGCTCAGACATAGTAATATTATTAGCAGGTTCTCAGCATTTTGATCAAAATTTTCGACTTGTGTTCCTCAGTTCTTATTAGTTACGTATTCGTCAAGGATGAGTGGACAAGGAATCTGTCGACGAGGAGAATCTATAAAGGCAGCTCTTTATTCGTCTCCAGACTTCTTCTTGGCGGTCTTGGAGACTTTTCGTGTACTAGCTCTGAAATGTCCTTCGCAAGCTGAATGTGGATGGACTGTAAACGAGTTAATGGAAGAGATCAAATCCGTCGATATACCTAATGATGATCTTGGAGATTTGGAGGCACAGATAATCTCTTCACTTCTTCGAGAAGAGAAGTCGGGCGTTGTAGAAAGGAACGGTAAGCTCTGGAAGTTAGTGAGCACGACAACATGTTTGCCTCCTGCCATAAAAGAGGAAGAAGTGGAAATGAAGAGATCAAGCAGACGTATTAAAAGAAATCGCCGAAAATCACAAGCTGAATGTGGATGGACTTTAAAAGAGATAATGGAAGAGATAAAATCCGTCGATGTATCTAATTATGCGGTCGAGGAGCAGGATTTCAAGAGAGAAAGAAGAATTACCTGTTAGTAACGTAGAACCACAAAAGTCTAACAGACAATCGAAGAAACTGAGAAAGAAGAACAAAGTAAATAGTAACGAAATAAACAACGGATACAAAATACTCTTAGACTGAATCGAAAGAAGACGAAAGTTCGCATCAGCAGCAGAGAAGGAGATATGGATGCCAGAATTAGACTGAATGGAGAGCTATTAGAAAAAGTGAACGAGTTTTGCTACCTAGGAAGCAAAATAACTCATGATGGAAAAAGCAGAAGAGATATATTGAGTAGGATTCAAAAATCAAAGATTGATTTTAACAACAAAAAAGGCCTATTCACTTCTAAATCCATTAATTTAGCATTGAGAAAAAAGTTAGTTAAGACCTATGTTTGGAGTGTACTGTTGTATGGTAGTGAAACATTGACTATAGGAATACTAGAAAAGAAACGGTTGGAGGCTTTCGAGATGTGGTGTTACAGAAGAATGTTAAAGATAAGTTGGACATAACGACTAACAAATCAGGAGATTCTGAGAAAAGTAGATGAAGTGCGGTCTCTGTGGAACACCTTGAAAAGAAGGAGGGATAAGTGGATTGGACATCTACTGCGGCATGAGGGATTGGTGAAGACCATCATTGAAGGAATGGTGGAAGGCAAGAATTATAGAGGAAGGCCAAGATTAGAGTACATGAAACAGATAATGGAGGACATGAAATGTAAAAACTATTGGGAATTGAAGAGGATGGCGGAGGACAGAGAAAGGTGGAAGACTGTCGCCAACCAATCCTGAAGGATTGAAAACCAAAGAAGAACAATTGTTAATTACCGTTATTTCAATTTCTAATACTAATACTAATTAATACGAAGTGTACGAGTGAAAAGTTTTACTTTCCGAATGCTTTCCATTAGTTTAATAATTGACAGACATTGCGTCACTTAATGCGATGAAAACCCAGAATTAGGTTTTTAGAGGGATAAAAGCATGATCTTTCTTTTAAAAATAATTTGGAAAAGTTTCGAGAGGGTCTTTTTTTTGTAAATGTGAGTTGAATATACCCTATTTTCGGCGTCGTAACGAAAATCACAACATTTGCACTCAATTTTTAAACTAACGGACGNCTCCCATCACTTACAGGGTCGGCTGATGATTTGACTAATGATTGGTGATTATGCAATTGGTTTTGGAGCGCAAACATACGACCAGATTCCCTTCCTGCCACCAACCCTTATAGGGAAAATCGAATGCTTTAGCACAACAGTTTTCTAACCTGAAAAATCTGATTAGCCGGGACTCGAACCCGGAACCATCGGGTTGGAATGCTAGTACGCTAACCACTGAGGCCGGTATCTCACCCCTTCCTGATAATTAAGTCTAGTGAAACTCTTTTCTAAAACTGATTTCGCACATATTGTGACTAATGGTTTTAATCTTTGTCAGCAATTTGTCTGTAACCATTGATCAGTGTGCTTATTTCATATTTTTTATTCTTAACGTGTAAATTTACGTTTCTAGGTAGTTTTACAATTCTCACGGCTTGAGAACCGGGCGTGCATTAAAAATAACGAAAAGAGATATTATTTTAGTGAGCCTTGATACATTATATATATTTTATTTCGGGAGATCAGATTTGGAGTATGCGATAGTGGCACCGACACTCCCTTAAGATTAGACGGCTTGCAGATTCTGTTTCTTTGGTAGTGAATCTTATTTTATATACAAAAACGAAACGATTGACTTCTTAGAAAGCTCCTAGATGATCTGGTTCAAGTGTTACAACTTTGCTTCGCATTACATCCTCGGTGCAATATGAAAAGATAGGTGGCGAAAGTACTATGTCCGTGACGAATGAAAAGAAGAGATGGGACACGACTGTTAGTAAATAATCAGAAAGGATAACTCCAAAAGCCATAATAACCGAAGTAAATGAAAAGGAAACTTACCTCGGGGTGGTTCCGCTGCTGCCTATGGTGAGTCCAACCGTTGGACTCACCATAGGCAGCAGCGGAACCACCCCGGGGTATGTTTCCTTTTCATTTACTTCGGTTATTACGGCTTTTGGAGTTATCCTTTCTGATTATTGCATTTTCTTGCTTCCATTTTTCCAAAATTTTACTAAGTTTTGCTGGAAGGGAAACTTATGAACAACTTGTCAATGTATATCAAAATATAAGCTGTCCTATTTAGAAAATCTCAATAGAAGCATTGAAAAGAAATGCATGGTTTTTTGTTTCCAGAACATTCTGGAAAAATCTTCAGATATATCTGACACTTTCTAGAAGCTTCTGGATTTTGTAGCTGTGATTCTCCATAATCCTCATACTATTCATCACCCTTTGTGCTTATGTCTTTAGAAAATTTCTCTAAGATTTCTAGAATATTTCAAAAATTTAAGCCTTTTCCCACCTCTCAACCCTTTAAAAGGGTTTAAACCTTTTAGAGCCCTGTATTAGCAGTAGAAGAAAAATTGTACTTATCACCCCTCTCAACCCTTTCTTTGGTTTAACCCTTTGAGCCCTGTAGTAGTAGAAGAAGAAATATAGCATAATTTTACCACAAGGTCATCATTCAATAGGTTAAAAAATAACACATTTTATTAACATATTTATTTTTCCTCCATTATTTACATTTTTTTATTTTCCAGTGCAATATTTGCCTTCTGTACTTGTACTCTCCAGTGTTCTGTGCTACACAAATGGCTGCACTTAGAATAATTCCTAATTGTTCTGAATACAGCCATTACTGTAGCACTGCCCACTGCGAGTACAAATGCAGAAAGCTAAAATGGTCCAGATGGATGCTGCAACAAAAGGAAACAAGCGAACCTCAACATCTTCAAAGATGGTAGTGCAGAGTCGGACTCCTACGAATACCAGAAACTTTTGAAGGTTGGGACCTGGACATGTTCTGAATAAAATCAGAAAAGGTGCAGTCTCACATTTCTCTTCTTTGACCGTAGCAATAAAATGTACACTTCAAAATATATCTATAAATCACTATAACAATTACCCATAGGAATTTTTTACCCTTATCCAAATCAGTTCTACGGATAAAACTAGTAGTAATAAAATAGCCATTTAAAAATAGTTTAACAAAGCACTATTATGAAGCTTTTCTCTGAACAATTTTAAATTTATCCTTAATGAAAACATCAGAGGTTAAATATTATTAACAGAATATTTGTATNGTGACAGGATTCCTCTCCATAGGCCCGGGTTCGAGAGAAAATTGACAAGAAATAAATTAATGCTGCTGAATATCCGTTACTTTTGCCCCTCCTTAATCACAACGTTTACTGGTGTAGTGGTAGCATCATAGGATTTGGGGTAGATGGTCTGGATCCTCTTGGTGTGGTATATTTTTTTCAGTTTTTGTACTCTTCTCTTTTCGTAATATATAATATAGTATATAATCAATATGAGTTGGCCTGACTTTGTGGAAGGCCATGACAAAGTTCAATAAATACACTGCTCTTCGTAACTTCCAAACGTAACCGTGCAAACTGTAGCATATTCTTTTATGGGGGTGAGGACATCTGATGATGGGATATTAATGCTATACTCATTGGAGGAAATCGGCCTTTTCTCCTGGAATGGGAAGGTACTATTTTGAAGCCGTGAAATAAATTCTTTTACCTTTATATAAAAATAAACGTCACATTACCTTCACAGAGCACGTCGGTAGACCCTCAGCGATGAATAGTTCATCATACATTGCACTATTTGTTTGTTGCCCCCATGATTCAATTAATAAAAACTTATATTTATTTACATAGTGTATGATGACAGTTTTAGAGAATTGAGTAAAAGAATATCCCTGCCGTAAGTTTTCCTGATTTCTAACAAACAACAGAAAGATTCGAAAATTCCCTTTCCTTTTTTTCACTGATTTAATAATTCTTGGAACAAATTCAACCCCAGATTCCTGCATACACAAAAAAAACTATTCTAAGAATCTTATTATTAATTGAATCCTGAAGGCAACAAACAAATAGTGCAATGTATGATGAACTATTCATCGCTGAGGGTCTACCGACGTGCTCTGTGAAGGTAATGTGACGTTTATTTTTATATAAAGGTAAAAGAATTTATTTCACGGCTTCAAAATAGTACCTTCCCATTCCAGGAGAAAAGGCCGATTTCCTCCAATGAGTATAGCATTAATATCCCATCATCAGATGTCCTCACCCCCATAAAAGAATATGCTACAGTTTGCATGGTTACGTTTGGAAGTTACGAAGAGCAGTGTATTTATTGAACTTTGTCATGGCCTTCCACAAAGTCAGGCCAGCTCATATTGATTATATACTATATTATATATTACGAAAAGAGAAGAGTACAAAAACTGAAAAAAATATACCACACCAAGAGGATCCAGACCATCTACCCCAAATCCTATGATGCTACCACTACACCAGTAAACGTTGTGATTAAGGAGGGGCAAAAGAAACGGATATTCAGCAGCATTAATTTATTTCTTGTCAATTTTCTCTCGAACCCGGGCCTATGGAGAGGAATCCTGTCACACTTTTCACATCCTCTCTCTCTATTTTTATATTAAATTGGTCCCATCACGATTCTGAACATAATTCTGCCAACTGCTCCTTGTTAGATAAGGAAATAATCTCACATTTCTCAGCAATATCCTGTGGGCCTCCCTATAGCCAAGTGGGCAACGCGTTCGACTTCAGTGAAAGCGGTCCCGGGTTCGATTCCTGGTGGGGGCCTACGTGCGAAATGACCTAAACTGTCGAAGCACTTTTAACAATACTACTACCTGATATCCTGCTCCAATAATTGGTTTTACTTTTGAGGTTGGATCCTGGATTTACAGAATTTAATTTAAAAAGGTGCAGTCTGACATTCTTTCTTAGTGACCTTAACAATAAAATATACACTTCAAAATATGTATCAATAAAGCACTTTAGAAATTACCCTTGTTTTTTTACTCAAAATCTACCCAAATCAGTCTAACGGATGAAATTGCTAGTTTTAATCAATTGACTCTATATAAATCTGCAAATCAATGAATTTTAATAACAGGACTATTTAAATTTCATGGCTTTAAATTCAGGAAAGATTGTTTTCTTTTTCATCTTACCATACTGTATAAAACTTTGACTGCAATCTTGCATAGTTAAACCATAAGTTATGGGTCAAGTACTGCTAAATTATTACATGAAAATATATTATTAAAATTTTTTGATTAGATCACCACATTATACAAAATTACTGTTCAACAACTAAAGATTTATCTACAGATGGAATCAAAGTTCCACTCTTGATACATTTATCTCTACCTCAAAGTAGTTGCCGATGTTTTGATGGCTTTGCCATTGAAAGTCAGCAACTACTTACCTGACTTGTTGGAAAAACCAAGAAGACTTCATCTACAGCTTACATCAGGAAAGTACAAAATCCTTCAAGCAAAGGTATGTATGAAAGATATTTATCTACTTTTAGAAACAAACTTGGGTCAGTTCTGTAATTAGGGATGTGATATATCAAATGCATTTCCATTCTTGTAAATAATAGTAAATTTATCAATCTCAAAGGAAGCAAGGATAAGTTTCATACCTTGCTTTTAGATCTACCATTAGAATATCTATCATGTTGGTTAAAATTTTAGAAATATTTTGCTCACTGGAAAACTACTAAATCTTCAATTATGAAATAGAGGCTATATATCGCAACCAGATTCTCACCCATATATTTAATGACAAAAGCGTTCACGACTGACAAAGTAACAATTGACCCAAGATCTAATCCATCTTCAATGTAAATCAAACAACTTATTGACATCAAGGCCTCAAAGTAGATACAATTTTCTGGGTCCACGAAGTTAACTCAAAAGCAATCTGATCTGCTCACAACTTGGCTAATAAACTGCGATGGATTTCACAAAGCTTGTTAAACATTAAATCATGTAGCATCATACAATAAAAGTGCACTTTTATACAAAGGATATCAACATCCACATTTTCTAGCTGGATGTCATTTAATATTGAAAACTCATCAAAGCAGTTTTGAACAATCGCAGGAACTCATTTCGATGGAAATTAAACTTCGATTAGATCGTAAGTTTCAGTGAACATTCCGAATCTTACTCAAATAATAAAGTAAAAAATTTAAACTGGGGATCAAAAGGAAGCCACTTTGAAGAAGACTGGTTCTAATATCACAAAAAATACTACTCTAAGATCTACTGTAAGTACTAACTTCTACCACGATAAATGGAGAAAATGTATTAGCTATTATGCCTTGCATGTACATACTCTTCTTTGATGAGGTGTCACTCTGAATCCATAGCTCAGCTGATCAAGTCGTGTAATCCAACCTGTGGCTTATCTTGGAAGCAGTGAGCAGTTGCCCAAAGGTTTGGCGAGTAGGGGTGACCTTGAGCTGGATTACTGAAACTGCTGTTGAATGCAGTCTTTGCCCTTTCCAGCTTGATGATGGCCAAACATCCTCAACGTGGTGATCCAATGTCCAGGATTAGCAAGAGGACCAAACTCTGCAAATTAATACTGCATAGAAATTTTAGTTACCTGATTGAAATCCAAGTACTTTCAGCATCCATAAGAATTCAATGTTCCATTGCTTCCAAATTCAGAAAAACGTGAGAAAATAAAACGACAAGAAAGCTTCCACATTTCCAAAAGTTTCCACATGTCAGACTTACTGAATAAATAATGCTTCCGAAGTTTAGAGATGAAGACTTCGAAACGAGAAAATGATTACTTAGAATACAGAGTTAACTCAAAAACTGGTTAAAATTTCACCAATTGTGTCTCCATTGAACGAGAATTTGATCTTCAGAACCCGCTTAATTTAAAATACTTACCTGTTTTTTGTAGACAATAAACTTCCATGATGTCCAGACATTCATTTTAAAATGCGTTGGCTCTTCAAAAAGGCCTCAGCCAACCTGTACGACCTTCTCAGAAGCACTTCCATGCAGAGAAGAGACCACAGTAAACATCACTTGCTGCTTTTATGTAGGAAGGAGGGAACTGCAAGGAGTCAAAGTAGATTGAAATGTACTTGAATCCCATATATATCTGTGAAAGGTCAGAATATTGCTATTTTATTAAAATATACTACAAGCGAATAGATTTTATTTTAAAGACCAAAATTTCTATACATCTTAAAAATAATTGAGTTATTAATATCATTTCCACGACTCTCACTTTCCCACCTCTAAGTAAATAAGCATTATGAAAAATTAATCAAAATGAATGTAATGATGAAAATAGATTAGGGGGGAGTGTTGTACCAGAGAACAAAAAACCTGTTAAATTTTCATTCAATAAATAGTTTATAAACAGTTAAAAATGTAAGCTTATATCCTTAACATATTTCCTTCAACCAAATGAATTGACCAATATTATTATTTTTATGTACAAAACATATTTTAAAAACTGTGTTTAATGTTCCCTGGTACATTATGCTGACATACCTGGGAAAACCACAGAATATACTGTTAAATAGCATTTAAGTGAAATCCACTTTTGTCTTCAACCTTTTGGTGCATCAATAATATTCAGGATTAATTTATTTATGAAATTACTTAGTATCCACGAAGTCACAGCCAACTACCTCCTCTAAAGAAGACTGCACTCCCCTACCTGAACAGTTAAATACTCTTTCTATCCTGCTCCAATACATACTTTTGGTTGTATATACTTAAGAGGTTGGGTCCTGAAATAAAAACTAAAAATTTAACATGAGAATTTTTCATATTTAAAGTAATGTTACTTTTATAGTTTGAAACCAAACTTAATTCTTGCAAGTAGAATAATTGCTAACAAGGGCTCGGTGACAGGTCTTTAAAAGATGAAACATTTTAGGATAAAAAAAGATAACTAGAGAAAGGAAAAAAACTCCAATTGTTGGATTGGAATCAGCTAGTACCACACACGCTGAGCTATCAAAACAACTAGGCAAGGCCCCTAACCAACTTCACCACTTAAACTACTGATATGGTGGGTGCTCACAATCACTCAAGTAGTTATCGAGAGTTTTTAGAGAGAAATTTGAAAGAGTTGTATCTTCTAAATGAGTGGAGAGAAGACGCATAAGAAACAATACAGGATCATATAATTTTGACTCTATCACCTAGTCCTGTGTAAAAATCATGAGACACTCATAGTTTCACTCCTTGTATGATAGATATTCCAAACATTAGCAAATAATATCCAAAATACATTAATAAAAGGATTTTAACTCCCGAGGATTTAAGCTAGTTGAGAATCTAAGATAAGGTAATAAACTCACATTTCTCAGCAATATCCTGATATCCTGCTCCAATAATTGGTTTTACTTTTGAGGTTGGATCCTGGATTTACAGAATTTAATTCAAAAAGGTGCCGTCTGACATTCTTTCTTAGTGACCTCAACAATAAAATATATACTTCAAAATATGTATCAATAAAGCACTTTAGAAATTACCCTTGTTTTTTTACTCAAAATCTACCCAAATCAGTTTAACGGATGAAATTGTTAGTTTTAATCAATTGACTCAATATAAATCTGCAAATCAATGAGTCCAATAACAGGACTAATTAAATTTCATGGCTTAAAATTCAGGAAAGGCTGTTTTCTTTTTAATCTTATCATACTGTATGAAACTTAGACTGCAATCTACAATCTTGCATAGTAAAACCATAAGTTATGGGTCAAGTACTGCTAAATTATTACATGAAAATATATTAATAAAATTTGTTGATTAGATCATCACAGCATACAAAATTTACTGTTCAATAACTAAATATTCCAAAAATAACTCCAAAAAGCAGTTTTAAACTGTGTCCGAATAGTCATGAAATTGCAGTGTGTTGATTTGGTTAACGTCGATTCAGATTAACAAGGAAATCAACATTGACTCTAAATGTATATCTTTTAAAGGCAAAGAAATTTTCTTTAGAACGATGTATAACATGTCCAATTATAATGGCAAATAATCAATGGGGAACGCGTCAAATTCCAGGTCTACTATTTTCAATTCGTCTGTAGTAGTAGCTTCTAATATCATTTATTTCCAGTTTTCCCAACCTGCATCTGAGAGTATTTGCGTAACGCTTGCTTTTCTATCGTACTTTTTAACAAATCGTATCGCCTTACGCTGCACTTTCTCGAGGGAATCGCAAGGTGGCCGAGTTTTTTAGTTCCTTTACTGCATATTTTCCGAAGATATCCTTCGACCAACTGCCACCGAACTAGGGTGAATACTGGTCCACCGATGATAATGACAGCGTGGGTTTTGAAGACTTAAAGTTTTCATTCTGTGAAGGAGTTTCGCATCCAATGTTTTTGTACGATTTTGGGGCTTAAACGCTTGTCTTCTTGACCTAAATTGTCCAATTTCGGCTGGATGTGTCAAGTTGAAACTACTATCGACTGCATCGTACACACTTCTTAAAAATATGTTCAACGTTCAAAGTTTTATTTATCGTCTGAACATTTCCTGCAAATAAAATAATTACACTTCACTGGCAGACCAACGACACCAACTTAAAGAAACGATCACTGAAACGGACGACCGAGACAAAAGCGCGTAAGAATCGGGATAGCGTTTTAAACGAGCATTGCTTTGTTTTGACATAATAAATGAACGCAATACGCGGTGAATGGAGCTGGATTTAGAACGATATTACGAAAATGCCCTCTCGTTCTATGCAAGAGTTGAGTAGAATTTTAATCATCGCAGTGTGTTTACCCCTGTCACTTAACATTTTAACAACTGAAACACCGCCTATTTTTAAGTTAACAGAGAACAGGTTAAAAACGAGAATTAAAAAGAAGCTGGCATTTCAACAGCTTCAAGATTTTTCTCTAAAATCAAAAGTTAACATAAGCATAAGAAATGTAAAATATTTCTAGGCTTCAAAAAAGCCATACCCTTATTTCTGCATGAAGAACATTGCTAAATAGTTAGGAAAAAAATAAATTCAAACCTCCAAACACGATATCCACGTGAAAATCACTTTAATGCCTGCAACATAATAATTCTTTCTCAAAATAATTAGATCACTTTGTCTTTACTTCTTTTTCATGATAAAAAATAGTTAACGAACCGAGTAACTAAATTCAAATGACGCCCGAAGTTTACAACTACACGCCTTCCGGTTTTGAATTCCCTCCACAAAGACAGCTCACGGACGAACCGACACGAAATTCTGCGTGTCTTTCACCGTTCGACAGGCTGGCGTAGTGGGTCGAGGCACCTAGGTGCGACGCTAACTGTCTCGGGTTCGAATCCGGTCGCGGGCGCTTCCGGGATTAGAGGGCCGCCAACCCCACCGGAAGTTTTTTCTTCATCCTAACTTCGGAATAAACGGATTCGAGCCCGTACTTTAGTGTTGCGGGCGCCTCAAACCCGCACCCAGCCCTCGAACCCGCTTGGCGGGCGGCCAAATCATTTATTTGTGACATTTTCCTCACTTCGCTTTTTTGGCTGCAAAAATTTCAATTTGATGTTATTTCAGTCCACCACTTTCAAAAAAATTGCACTGCTGGGCGCAAGCGTTTTTTAGAATACAGGCATCCCACTAAAAAGTCAGTTATTTGTGAGTGAGTTGTCTATATTCCAAAAATCATTCTCTCAGCTTACGCCCAGCAGTGCAACGTTCTGAAAGGGAAGACACGAAGATTAAATTTGGCAAAACAAGGAACATTCGAAGCATGAAAAAGATCAGTTAGAGAATAACTGAAATACCAAAGATTAAGTATCTACAATGACAAACCAATGAAGGTAACTAAAGAAGAATTAACAATGTATGGCAGGTACCAATGTGGCAATAACCTAATTCCAGAAATATCAGAAAGAAGAATCTGACAATGAACCTTTACAACTAACATTTAAGTGCATTCAGCAAATATCCATGGTTTTACGCATACATCCAATAACAAGAAAGTAGAAATATTTAGAGAAGGAATAATACTAAGAATAAAGGATTAACTGTGAAGATTTTGTCCTAAGAACTATGATTACTATTATGATCCTTTTGGAAGAAATGTAGATATTCCTGTATAGAAGCTGAGTTCATTTTTGCAGATAAGGGAAAATGGATGTACAAATCTTGGCTGATTACCTCAATTCAAAATTAAAGTCATACTCATATTAAAGGAAATGTTTGATGAAAATTTCAACAAAATAGATTCAAACCTCCTTAATGCTTTTCCAAGTTACTATCAAAAAATCATCAATGAAGAAGTGAATCAAATACAAGAAAGGAAAAATAAATAATTAAAACTGTTTTGAATGTGTGTGTATGGTTACTAAGATGTTGGAATTAAAAAAATGAGATGTAAAAATAAACAACCACTATTAGGTATGCTCCATCTTGAAGAAAGTCATCAATTCATTTGCTAAAATTTTAACAAGAAATACTACAAAAAAGACTATCAAGAGTCACCAAAAGAGGGTCTTATTCAACGCTGTTTAAAAAAATGCTAAGAAAACATGAAAAGGATACATAATTCCTGGATATAGGCAAACAATTACTCATTGAAAACAGGCAGGACTATGTTAGATTAATATTCCATATCATTAACCACCTCAGAGTGAGCTATTAGCCAAGTTGGTTGAGGCAACTAAAGAACATAAGACCAAGATCTGTATTCAAGAATTCTGTGCAAAATTTAGTATGGATGATTCCAAAAATTCAACCCCTGAGCTCAGACTTTTCAACCCAATTATCACATCCTTTAATTATCATTTCTCCCAACATGGAAAAATGATTTTTCTGAAAAGACATTAATGTCACAAAATTCCAATGAAATGAAGGTTTAAAAAAATATTATATATTATGAATTTAAACAACTCATGCATTAAAATGACAAAGCTGACAATTAAAAATATACCAACTCCATACATATTTTCATAGCCATTGGATTAGAAAAGCATTGTAACCACTAATATAACCCAAAAATTGAAAAATGCGATTTTCAGATGCAAATAAAAAAAAAACAAATTCAAACTTGCAAGGATTGAAATACAAAGAAATGAGTATTTATAGCATCTTTTATTATTATGGATGTGAAAGAACTGAGCATAAACACTACTTCTCTAAAAGTTTTACCAGCTTATTCAATTGCTTTAAAATAGTGGTAACTTATGAAATAAAATTTTCACTGCTGAGAGATATAGCATTTAACAATATACTGATTATATACAGGTGTTACACATACCTGATATTGATAAAAGCCACTAATACTGAACAACAGGAATGCCAATCATACATCATCATAAGAGTCACCATATGAAATTACTACTGAGATTAACTGACTACTCACTACCACATTGATAGGAATAGCTGACTACAAAAGGTGTTTTTATTTTATTTTGAAGGTGTGCTATCTATCCATGTATCTCCAAATGGGAATCTATGGTAACATATAAAACTAACTCTTATTTCTAGCAATGATGTAAAATCTTTTCTCTTACAATTTGGTTGAAGTATTGAAAGAAGGCGACTATTATAGATGATTTGTTTATTCATATCATGTCCTCTCATTACCATTATCATAAATGAAAGAATAAAGTTGAAGTTTTTGAACTGAGAAATTGGCTAGGTAGACCCTTATGTCTCAAAACATAATAAGGATTCAACAAAGATGAAGGCTATTAGAAATCAATTGGCATTTCATGAAGACAACTTCAACTTGTGACTTCAATGAAAACTAATGCTTCATGCCAGAACATAAGCAGTTAAGTTATACAGAAAAAATTATTTTGACTTAAAAAAGAGAGGAAGTGAAGCACTCTGAGTGGAATAGAAAGCAGAGTAAAATTACAAAACCCTTGTGCCACAACTACAGAGGAATTACACTGTTGCATGTTGCATATAAAGTGCTCTCAGGAGTTTTTCAAAGAAGAATTAGCAAAAGAGCAGAAGGCATCATCACTGAATATCAGAGTGGATTTCAACCAGACAGGGGTTCAACAGAACAAATATTTACATTGCGACAAATGATGGAGAAACACTTCGAGCACAGCCAAGATTTACACCTGTTATTTGTGGATTTTAAACAAGCCTTTGATAGTGTGGAGAGAAGTGCACTACATTATGCTTTAAACAAATTAGGTATGCCTAGGAAGTTAATTAGATTGATCAGAATGACTATGCAGGAAACAGTGTCCAAGGTTAAAGTTGGTAATAAAATAGGTGGTGCCTTCCCATTCAATAAGGGAGTAGAGCAAGGGGATGGCCTGTCTGCAACTTTGTTCATTCTGGCCCTGCATTGGGCAGTAAGGGTAATTGACCCTGGTCAAATACTTGCATATGCAGATGACATTGTCAAAGTAGCCAGATCTGCAAGGAAGCTGAAGGAAATGTTTGATTTATTAAAGGAAAATGCAGGAAGAATAGGTCTGGAGGATAACTGTGGCAAAACAAAATACATGTGTATGTCTACCTCCAAAGCTTGCAGACGACTTCAGGTGTTAGATATCGATGGTGATAGATTTGAGGGTGACTCATCTTTTAAATACCTTGGAGCATTGGTGACTTCAGATAATTCAATAAGCGCTAGTATAAAAGACAGAATTGCAGCAGGCAACAGAGCGTATTTTGCAAATCTTAAACTGTTAAGAAGTAGACTGGTTAGAAGAAATACTAAATAAAAAATATATAAAACCTAAATCAGATGGGTTGTCACTTATAGATGTGAATGTTGGGCATTATCAAATGTCGATGTGCATGTGCTTAGGTGTTCTGACAGAATAATCCTACACAACATTTTTGGCCGTGCAAGAAAATTGATTTTTTCGAACATGCTGGAATGAATAGCTTTACAACCTCATAGCCTGCCAAGATATTGTGAGGTTCATCAAATCACAGAGACTTAGATGGATGGGACACTTGATAAGAATGCCAGTAGAGAGAGTGGCCAGGGAAGATAATTTAACGTAAGAAGAAGAGGACGCCAACGTCTGAGATGGCAGGATGGAGTGGAGGCAGACCTGGCTGCTACAGGTGTAAGAGGATGGAGAGAGAATGCCATTATTAGAGAGAACTGGAGGAAGATTGTAGAGGAGGCCAAAGCTGACAGAAAGCTGTAGCACCATTAGAACTGTCTATCCCTGCCATACAATACCTTAATCACTGAAAAAACACCAACATTCTAAAAGACATGCCTTAGAGGATTCTTAACAAATTACAATCTTTGAGAATTAAAGATATTTGTATCTTGTAATGTGTTATAAAAAAGGGAAATCTACCAGATTCACCTATAAAATCAGAAGTAAAAGACCTGCCACTAGAACTCAGCTAAACGAAATAAAGGAATACCTAGAAGATAAGGCTCATTAATGCTAAAAACTCAACAACTCCACAGATAAGTAAAACAACCAATATCATGAGAAAGGCAATGAAGAATGTGAAATTATATAATGCAATTGTAACTAAGTTACGGAGAAAGTAAGAATGACATCCAAAATGTTCCTTAAATACTGATAAGAATTTCATTTATGCTGCCCTGAAAAATATCAAACAGGGAGAGAGTAAATATTTTAAGCCACATTTAAATTGAAACTTAACACTTACTACTTATGTGAAACGTCTTCCTTTCCTGCAGCACTGGTCGACTGGTTCAGCTTCCTCCTTGGTATGTAGTGACAGAAGATGAGCAGCAGCACTTGAAGAAGCACTATCACCAAAAAGATGCCTTTTAAGAAGGCTGTCAATTCACTTCCCTTACGTCACTCACACAAGGCAGCTTTGGCTTTCAGTCACCTCCGTGCCTCAGGACTTGCAGGGAAGGAATCGACCTAATGCTAAGCTAAATCAATTTCCTTAACAAGGGATGCTATCCCTACGAGGAGAGTTTCCTCCTTCAGGAAGGCGATAACCACCTTTGGTTACCTTCACACAGCTGTGCTAATGGGCCGCGGATGGTTCGTCCTTCCTTGTCCCTGACTAACCCTCCCTTGTTATTTCAATGCTAATCTAAAGCAAACTGTTCTAAGAACAAAAGCAGGGATTGACCTACCGCCCTGAGGCCTTCAGAGGACAAGTATCGACTAGAACTTAATCCGCCGACTTCATCCCCTTGTCCCTACAAAATTCCTGCATTTGGCCCTGATGGGGACTTTTTCTCTACTCGGAAGGAGTAGCATTAGTGTCACCTGGGCTTTTTAGAAGCCAGCATGAGCACAACATTCTTAAAAAAGGTGAAATGAATACTTTACACCAATGAACTTATACAATTCTTTTCATGATGCCTCTAAATTCCTAATACTGCACTTCATTAGCGCCGAGGTCAGATGATATCTTCTACCCTAAAAGAAAAAGAATTACAAATGAATTTTGACTTCCAAATAGTTAAAGCATTTGAGTATTAATTGTCATTGACCGAGTACTTTGATTTCATATTTCTCAACCTTTACTAGATATATACAAAGATTTCGAAACTACTTTACAATCAATAAAATCTATGTATAAAAGAGCCTGTATAAAAAAGTTGACTTCAACGATGATAAGCTATCATACGAATGGTAATGTAGGAATCTCTCTTGCCTGAGAGCTAAATATTTTTTCGTGTCTTATTGTAGACAATTCTCATGTATATATTTTAGGACGTAAATTGGCTTGAAATTCATTGCGATTCATGTTCAAGAATCATGGCTTAGGTCTTCTGAGGCACAATTTACGATGAGTGTATTTCTTGTTTTGGACAATGCCTCGAAGACACCAGAGAAGACTTGAGATTTACAGTTCTTAATACATCAGCATGAAAAACTAAACTAATGTAGGTCATTTCCGCAAGAATAAACCTAAGCACCAGCGAGTCTGAATCATTCATTGATATAAGAATTCTAACAAGACGCAATCGATTTTCACTAAAATTAATCTATAGCATCATCACCTTTATCGTAATTAGTCTGATCTCTAGACGTCCTCTGATAGAAAGCTCTAACGACAAAATTTTACGAATTCAAAGATTTTCCTTCACATTAAGAGGTAATTTCATCTTTGTTCAGGATCAGCTGACACACTGATCTAGAAATTTCAAAATTCGAGCTATCGAATCCCTCGATTTCCCTGACTTGGTCGAATGTTGCGAATAACGCACTACATTTGAATTACTAAATGATTAATCGGGGACATTTCGAAATTTTGGAGAGTATGAATGATTTTAAGGGATATATTAAAGATTCTTTGTAGCCAGTGCTNTAAAAAAGTTGACTTCAACGATGATAAGCTATCATAGGAATGGTAATGTAGGAATCTCTCTTGCCTGAGAGCTAAATATTTTTTCGTGTCTTATTGTAGACAATTCTCATGTATATATTTTAGGACGTAAATTGGCTTGCGATTCATGTTCAAGAATCATTTCTTAGGTCTTCTGAGGCACAATTTACGATGAGTGTATTTCATGTTTTCGACAATGCCTCGAAGACACCATAGACGACTTGAGATTTACAGTTCTTAATACATCAGCATGAAAAACTAAACTAATGTAGGTCATTTCCGCAAGAATTAACCTAAACACCAGCGAGTCTAAATCATTCATTGATATAAGAATTCTAACAAGGCGCAATCGATTTTCACTAAAATTAATCTATAGCATGATCACCTTTATCGTAATTAGTCTGATCTCTAGATATCCTCTGATAGAATGCTCTTGCAACAAAATTTTACGAATTCAAAGATTTTCCTTCACATTAAGTGGTAATTTCATCTTTGCTCAGGATCAGCTGACACACTGATCTAGAAATTTCAAAATTCGAGCTATCGAATCCCTCGATTTCCCTGACTTGGTCTAATGTTGGGAATAACGTACTACATTTGAATTACTAAATGATTAATCGGGGACATTTCGAAATTTTGGAGAGTATGAATGATTTTAAGGGATATATTAAAGATTCTTTGTAGCCAGTGCTTTACATGGACTTCACAATTCCCATTAATCGTTTGGTTTATTGAGATCGTCTCCAAATGTTCATTGTGAACCAACCCAACCCAACCCACTACTCTTAGTAAATCAGTTTCTATTGTCCATTCTCTTTAACAATATTGTATAAAATGGTCACTGTCGTATATTAGTTACGTAGATAATCGTTTAGAAAGTATTATTAGAAAACATTTTAGCTCATCTGCAACAGAAATCGCTTTGTTTAATTTATTATCCATCCAAAGGCCTCGTATCCTAACACAATGCATAAAAAGGTTCAATTGGAAAAGAATGTTTTTTTAGCAAGTAATGCAGTTGTAGCGCAACCGCAAGATGAAAAGGAAGCTATAATTTGAAAGATTTTTCTTTCAAGTAAGATTTGCAAAATTTTTGATTGGTGATTTTTAAAATAAGGTAACAAAAATTTT
This sequence comes from Ladona fulva, assembly GCA_000376725.2. Taxonomy (NCBI): domain Eukaryota; kingdom Metazoa; phylum Arthropoda; class Insecta; order Odonata; family Libellulidae; genus Ladona; species Ladona fulva. The sequence continues at coordinate 103,380 of KZ309304.1, read as the reverse complement.
GGCTGATGTAATGGAATATAGACATTTATGAGTCCTGAACTGGGTCACTTTTGACTAGTAATATGCATAGCATAGCAATATTTTCACTTTTTTTAAATATAAAGCGAGCTGCTTGTACTCAAATCAGTTTAGATCCTCATTTCAACAATAATTAATAAAAATAAATAGCTGACGACGAATTAAATTCCTCGCTAGAAGGAAAGAGCAAATTTGAGAAAATTCTGGGAGAGGAAGGAACCAGAGTCCTATGCCTTAGATATGTAAAAAAATGGGCCAATTTATATGAAGATTCTTCTTATAATTTCTGTTATATTTAAGGCAAATCCTTGGTAATGATTGCCTCATATCATAATCAAAGTTGGATTATTTCAAATTTTCCAACCAAGTTCTCCAAAATTCTCAGGTGATGAATGATGTGTTGAGTAACAAACATGTAAGTAGGCAAGATTTGAGTATTGGTGGTGGAGAGCCATCTGCTTATGTAATTGGTTGAAATAAAAGTACTATAAAAATCCACATTTGTTACGCAATAAAAACTCTTTTTATGTTATATAGAGGCTTAATTTGTAGAATAAACAAGTAGTAAGGCTTTACATATCATATTCAGTGCATATGCAGAATGGCATTGGCTAGAAGAAGGGATATCAGGGTGGTGGTATGTGGAATGAAACATGAGCAAAAGCAAGATTTAACAGTTATTTTAGATTTCGGTACATGCAGATCAAGTACACTACTGTTGAGAATTAAACTAATGTCTCAATAATATCACCTTGTAATTCTAATTTTGAATAAGTTATCAAACTTTGGTCATTGAAATAAACAAACTTCCTGAATTTCCAAACTATCCATAGAAAATACTTTACTTCTTGCCAAGAGACTTCTGAGTGCTACATCCACCATCACCATTCAAAGATATTTTTCTTCAGAAGATCAAATTCAATACCGAAATATTCAATTATTGAAACAATATATTATTACAAGCAGTGATTTTACAAGATACTGTTAACCCAAAATGTTCCAGTAATTTTGATTTCATTGTCAGGTTGCTTATTATTCTCAGGGTTCTGAGGTCAAGTTTGCAAGACTACATTTCTTATTCAGAACTCAATGCCTAAAAATTAATTGGTTCATAATTCATAACTTGAGACTACTAGGTTGATAACTGGAGAAATAGTCAGGAAATTAGACTTGAACATAACCAACTCATTAAATTTCTAATGTATTTAATGCTACAAAGTTACCTGAAAATGCTTCAGGCATATACAATAATGTGAACAAGAAATTTAAGGCATTTTTCATCTCGCGGTTTGATTTCCATTCACAACTCTAAGGCCACAAGTTTCCTAGTGGACCAATACACATCATTTTTCCTCACACCTGAAATATTGCATTGGGTGACGACAGAAACAATATTAACAAATTTACTTAAGCTCAAGTTTTAAACATAGCTGGAAAATATATCCTCAATAATGTATTCATATATTTTAATACAGATTTCTGATACTTTTTCCATGTTACATCAAATAATTCATGCATAAATTACTAACTCACACATACATACACATATATACTGAAGCCATCACTATTGCATGAGGGTGAATATGAACATAAACGCAACAATATTCAGATGAGCTAATGCCAGTATCTATACAGTATTAAATTTCTTAAATTTTACATAGGTACAATTAAAAGTATTTACATAATGAAACTATTTGTAAAAATATGCTCACAAAGTTTTTTATTTTGTCCATTGATTTAAGCTGCCAGTGGACTGGGGCTTAAAATGCTATTTATTAAATATTGTGAACAAAATACATTTCTCTTTTAATATTCAACAAACACTTGAATATTAAACTTTCTCATGAAAGATTAAAACTAATGAAGAAGATTCTTTCTAGCATCAGAGCATTTTTACATATTTTCAAAAGTATAACAAGCAGTTGAAAAACTTGAAATTCTTTTCCAACTTTTGACTATAAACTTAATAAATTATAAAGTTTCGCTATTATTTACATATCATTTCTGTGATAATGGGCACAGTTACAGCTGCCACAAAATATTAACATATTTGAATATGAAGACATATTTTTTCTACTTCAATGCACAACAAACAGAAGAAGTCCATTCCTCCAGACAACTGATTTTTTCCTGTAGCTCCCAAAATTATGGGTCATCGATGTAACGTACTTTAAATGAAAAACTGTCAATGGAAGAGCTATTCTTTGATGAAGAGTGCCAAAAGAGATTGATTGGAAATAAAAAAAAACTGGTGTCCATTTCTTGTCCAACCAACTTTTAAAACGTTGGTTCACCACCCACAAACATAATGACAAGTTTCTTTCTGAGAAACTTCTGCTACGAAGCAAAACAAAACAAATGCTACAAACAACAATAAATTTCCTTGCATCACATCACATTCGAGTTCCAATATAAAAAATTCTAAAAATAAAATATGTAATAACAGCCTCATATAAGATTTGTAATATGCAATCTTTAAGAAAATAACTTCTTTAACGTTTAGATATCTCATAGACATGTTTCATTATAGATATTACAATATTTATAAATTTTAAGAACCGTTGGAAGAATTCTACAACAGGTTGATGATGTTGTATTACATAACGTTCCAACTTTAAAAATGCCTTTATCAAAATTGTTTACCATTTCAACTGCATCAAACAAAGTAAAACTCATTTAAAATCAAACTTTTAACATTATAGATGTTTAAGAAACAAATGAAATCATGACTTGCTTTGTCAACACCTGAAAAAAGGTTCTTTACATAAAAAAGTATGCATACCAGAAAATCAATCTAAAATGCTGTTTTAAGTTCACCAAATTTGTGAACAGCAAGTCCAATATACTTTCATGGTATAGGATCACATTTGAGAAACATTTTGCAGCAAATTTTTAACAGATCCTAGCTGTTAAATATCAATCACACAAATAATGGTCACAAATATCTTCAGTTTAGACCGTAACCATTGGGAGGTCCTTCAATGTCTCTCTGAGCTCTGGAAATTTTCACTTTATCCTTTGGTGTTCCATCTTCACCTGTCTCCATTGCAAACATCTTCATTTTCTCTTTGAAAGATAGTTTCTCTGGCAAAGGCCCTGTTCTGTTACCCATGAGCTTCTGTTGCTCAGCCAAACGCCTGGTCCTTGGATCCCTTTGGAGCAGATAAGGAATACATGAAAATGTGTAACAAATTCAGAAAAAGAATCAATCAAAAATAAAACTCAATAACTAATAGCACTTTCAGCAATCATTACTTTCTAGTAAAAGGGTGATAAATATCTGTTTTCCTAAATTGTCAGTACCTAAATACATGGACATGGAATGGATTTGACTGAAAATGCCCACTATTTTTAAACAATGATGATGACTTTTGATGAATTTGTGTTTTCTTTTCCTCAGATATTTATGTAAGTGCACAAAATTTTACATAAAGATGATGATACAAGGATATATTTCACTGAAACTGTCTGATTCGACACCAAAGGACATGATGTAGTGAATTTGATGCCAAGAAATCATAAACGATAATGACAGATAATAACAGTAAGATTTCTTTAAAATCTACAATCAAGTACTAATTCATAAAATGTATTCAAAAACATTCTACATCAATACTTCCTTCTCTAATAAAGCATAATATCACAGGATTAAGGACATAAAATTGTACAAATAAAAGGTAATTAATCACTATTCATACATAACATGAATTGGAATAGCCAACATTCTTTTCATAGACATTTAATGATGTTGGGAGAAAAAATCCTACCTAAAATCTAAGATAGTGCCTATCAGAATTTAGTTGCAGAAAAAGTGATTGTATTACACAACTTTAACGATTGATATATTGATGTACAAATGGAGACATATAGGAAACTAATGAGTAATGATGGCTTATCTTTACAATATTATTGCACAAATTAAAAAAGTAAGGAAAAAGGAAAGTAATAACAGGCAAACAATTACCTGTAAACTTCTTGAGCTCCAATTACACCAGGAGTATTACCAGTAAATGAACCATCTGGACTCCTTGGAGTTGCTAATAACGTTTGGGCTTCGTTAATGAAGTTCTGGAATTTCAAAAAAGATATTAATCCTTCCAAGAAGTAGACAATCTTAATAAAAATATTTCATCATAAATTAATCAACTTAACCTTAGGATATTAAATCATCTCCTAATTGACAAAGTAAGACATTTATTTCATCTAAAAATAATTGAATATCGGTCAGATTCTTTTTAAGCAAAAGTCAACAAATTTTTATCTGAAATGTTTGACATGAAAACTGAACTCATCGGATAATCGATTCTTTCTAAGTAGGGGGGTATTTACGCTATTAGATGCCCCAGGTGCAGAAATTAGATTGATTAGACTTATAAATACTCAATAGTACATTCTGTAGAAATTTGAGTCACTTCACTATAGCAAGAATTACAAACACATTTCAAATTGCAATACATAGGCCCATTATCATAATGTATACTTAAAATGGACTTTAACTAGTACTAACTTTGGCACAGTTACAATAGTTTGTTAAAGCGAAGATTACAGTTAATCTTCTATATATACGTTACTTCAGAATTTGTTTACCACTTACTTTTGTACAAAACAATTAACCTACAAATCTGACAATTTGAATACCTATGACTGGTTCACAAATTGGTCTAGGAAGCAATTATTGGCTGTAAACTGATACCAAAGAATGATTCTCCAGATATAGCTACAGAGGTTGGGATCTGCTTCAACATGAAAAGGTAAAAGTAATTTGAATTTAACACAATTTCACTTACGTTTGGGTCTTCCCTAACGGTACTTCTCTCCTGATGGTTTGCATTGTCATCAAACGTCACCACCTTACTATCGTGGAATGAAACACGCTTGGTAGTGGTTGTAGTCGTTGTTGAAGACATGCCAGGTGAGTTAGAAAGGGCATTTGTACTGCTCTGATTAGCACTACTAGTGGATATAGTGTTCCTTAAGACACCCATGCCAGTGCTTGAATGTGTTTGCTGTTGCTGCTGAGACATGACAACAAATGATGATCCACGCTCGGGGGGTGGGGGAGCTCCCTGAGGCATTCCTCCAGCGGCACCTAGAGAAAAACATAAATTGTTAACAAAAACAAAAATTACAACTTTGATTGAAAAAATGTCAGAACTAAGGTAAAATCCTGAATTAACTTCTACCATTAGTAACCAAATCTTGGGTTGCATGGAAAAGAATACCCTTTCTTCATCTTCAACAATATGCTCATGAATTATCATCATGTAGATGATTTATAATCATGAAGATATTGTTTATAGAGCTATGAAATTTGAGAAGTGTGAATAAAGGTGGAGAAGCACTGCAAAAACTTCAAAATTAATAAAAGACTATTTCTCTGGTTATTAACTTCATTGCTTAAAAGTAAACTAAATGTTAAGCCCAAATGAATAGCATATAACATGTGATGACCACCTAGTGAACCATGTATGCTATTCATACAGTAATGGGAAACTCAGACAACAAACATTCCCTTAATTGAAATTTCAAACTTCTAAATACTAACAGTGCAAGTCAATGATGAGGGTAACATATTTTGGAATTAGTCTCTTTTAAAAAGAATATACACAGTACAGTATATACAAGCATGTACGTCAATCCAGATAAAATGAGAACCCTTAAACTGGAGAGGTTTAATTCATGTTGTGGCTAACATTCACTAAGTAAAGGTAAGATGATCCTAAATATAATCCTGAAAAAATCTGGCCAGGATTGTATTAAGCAGCAAATTTATCTCAAGCAGAATTACAATATGTGAATCAGAGAACAAATAGTTGAGATGGACTGTGAGAGTTATGATAAGTAAGCAACAAAAACGTTAAGTAGGCTTTTAACCCCTCAAAAGTAAAGATTTACATGTCACATAATTTGACAAATTCAAATGTCAAATTACATACTGGAAGATAGAATAAGTAAGGCATAAAAGTCACATTGCCAAACTTTTTGATATCACATCACCTATCCATTTAATGAAACAATTATAAAATCAACACAATTTCTACACCTATAGCAAAGAAATCTCTAAGAGTATCCAAACAAAATACTCTACCAGTGGTGCTTGTAGGGGTAGATTGCCCCAGCAGGAGGGAATCGAGTCGCTGACTTCCACTACCAGAATGGTAAGTTCCCATGCTTCCCTGGGGGCTGGACGGATAGGCTCCTGCAGACGCACCTCCATCTTGGTAATTCTGCATGGGATGTGGGCCATTGTTATGTGAGGAATCTGAAGGTGGCCCTCCTGGCCCATATCCACTGCCGCCATTGATCACCAAATTGTCAAGACGTAAAGGACCAGGCTGGAGAGATTTGATTGGGTGTTGCTGACCATATGACTGAGGCATGCTCACAGGCACCTGAAAATAAGCCAAATATTTATATTGGATATTGAAATACAACTGAAATGTTATGATTCATACACTTGAGATAAAATTTGTAGAAACTTGACACTCCTTTCAGCCTAGATAGACTTTTGATACATATATATCCCTATGATCATACCTGATCCAAATTATCATATCTTATGCATATAATAATAAATAATTCTTTTTGGAAATGATAACTATATCTTACACAAATATTGTAAATCAAGCAAAATAAATGTCAAAATTTAGGTAAATTCAGTGGAAGCTGGGAGAGATAGGACTAAAAATATTAAAAATGGTTGCACTTTAAGTTATTTTGAACATAAATATATATCACCAAGTGAACCATTAACTAGATTATCTTCTTTCAAAAAAACATAAGTGACCAATAAGCTTTAATGCCACTAAAATGGTAGAATAGCATTCACAGAGTAGTCAATGTTCACTGAAATTACTCCAAAATTCCCTCAAAGATTCTTAAAAAGTCATTTTAGAGGTATCTCCATTCGAATTTCCAAAATTAGGAAGAATTTTCACACACAAGTAGCAGTATTTTTCATAAATAACATAAAATGAAAACTTCTTTAAAATGACAAGGATAGAGGTAAAGGTGTTAATTTTTGCACGATGAAGTCGTACGACTGAATCTCAAGGAATAACAAGTGTGAAAAATAGTGATATGACTGGAACTCAATTCCAGGTAAAACCAGGGTATATACCCACTTTCTGGGCAGGTATTCTAACCACTGAACTACCATGCCACGTCTCTTCCACATGGTTAAGGGAATGCTTTACCCAAAGGAAATCACAAGGATAAAGGTAAAACATTCCCTAAACAGTGTGGAAGAGACGTGGCATGGTAGTTCAGTGGTTAGAATACCTGCCCGGAAAGTGGGAGACCTGGGTTTGAGTTCCAGTCATGTTGTTATTTTTCACACTTGTTATTCCTTGGGATTCAGCCATACGACTTCATCATACAAAAATTAACACCTTTACCTTTATCCTTGTGATTTCTTTTGGGTGGGTTTACCCTATAAGACCTGCTTTGTGGGTTGGCTGCCTCAGTGAGGACCTCAGGCGGCAGTTTGTGCCACTAAATGTGGAGGCTGCTCGCCATGCTCACAAAAGCATTCCCTTAACAGTGTGAGAGAGACACAGCATGGTAGTTCAGTGGTTAGAATACCTGCCCAGAAAGTGGGAGACCTGGGTTCGAGTCCCAGTCATGTCACTATTTTTCACACTTGTAATTCTTTAAAATGATTTGGCATCATTTTTAGAAAACACTACCATCTGTGAGCATGAAAGAAGGATGCACATGGATGAAAGAATACAAAAAATAATCAATTAAAATTGATAATTTGATTAAATCTTACAACAATGGTTATCAGATTCATGAGTGTATTATTGGGTATCACCCAAGAATCTAGCATATAAAACATTTCTACATTATGAAGGATTCTTTAAGATGTTCTCTATTAAATGAATTTCTTTTATTTTCTATGGAACCAATCATAAACACATCATAAATAATTAAATTTTTCTTAGGAGTTATAACTGATACTCAATAATATTTGTTTGATGAAAATGCAAAATAATTAAGTGCCCAAATAAAATTAAAGCGAAAGATCAATCATCAGAAGTATAATCATCAAATGCCACGAAAGAATTCATTCATAAATGTGATGAATTGCATGATATTCCAGATGGCTTTGATTAGGTGAACTCTAAACCAACATAACAAAAAATTATAGAGAAAAATAAAGGCATAGCTAAGAATAACATTTTGATGCAAATTACCATCATTAGGTTATGTTAAATAGTCTCTTCAGTAATCTGATGTATAATTATGTAATTTTTGTATAAATACTTATTTATTGTGATAAATGTACTCACTTAGTCCAAAATACAATAAAAATTTGATTACCTGCTGATTTGCATACTGAGAATGTTGCATAGATCTACTGGAAACATCCAAAGTGAGGGGTCTCCTGGGCTGAATGTCTGTGTCATCAGGACTCTGAACCATAGTGAGTAGACTAACAGGTCTTCCATCATGAGGATCATCTGTATTACCCTATAAAAATAACAAAGGATTCATAGAGTACATAATCTAAACCTCATTACCTTTTAATATTCTGGAAACGTTCTGAAATAGGTATTAACTACAAAATAACTTTTTTGGTAAGTGTCCCCTATTTTCAAATGATGTTCCTTATCATAGCAAAAGGTTGAGAAGTGTATTGCAAAGGAATTCAGCTGCCAAGCAAAATTCAGATTGAAATCAGGCAAGGATTTTCTACATAGAATCAACTCAAAAGGTTAGTTTTAATTTACACCCTTAATGTTATTTCTTCGTCGTTTTGCTAAAGCATGATTGTTCAGAATCATATCCAAGCAATATGCATAAATAGCACCAATTTTTCAAGTAAAAGAACGAAACATTGAAAATTCTATGGTTGCAAGTAGAAAATGAAAAATATGTTAGAATGATTCATCTTTTTTCCATTCCATTCAATTTGTAATAATCTGGCTCAGATACAGTTACTTGGTTCAGTAATTTTCTTATATATTGTTTGCATACTTCAAATTTGTATTTCTTTGATTTCGCATGTGCATGCATGCAAGTGGAGATTTACTTTGTTTTGCACACCAAGCAATTTTGTAGCTCAAGTGTTTAGTGAATATGTGGTTGACTATCGCCAACAGCATTTGCAGCAGAAAAGATCCTTGAAATCATCTAAACCAATGAGAATGAGGTGGAGAAAGCATTTAAGGGAAGGAAAAGGCAAATCTAGGAGGCTGTTACAACCACTACTGCAGAGTCTACTTTCTCCAAACTTTATGATACTCCACAGGAGCTTCGCACCACTGTAGGGATTTATTTTCTGACTTCCCTGTGAGTGAAAGTGATTGTCTGATGAGTTCAAAGGGCAGAGCACTGATCATAGTGGAGGCTCATATTACATAATTCACCATCTGTAAGAGCAGTGATGGAGGCTTTAAAAGATAAGTTTCATATTATGTTTAGGCCCTCAACAGCCTGTAAACTAACAAATGGAAAAGAAACTTGAAGTTTCTTTTCTATTTGTCATAATGTCTTTCAACAAAGTACAGCCAAACATGATAGAATTTAGCCTATAAACTGTTAGGAGGAAGGTGTTTTAATCAAACAAGTAAATGATCTAAATTGAGATCTCATTGAGTATGTTTATAAGGTATATAATCTCCTGATACCTAGTTAAGATTGGATGGTAACATAATTTGTGAAAAAAAGACTCGTTTATTTAATAATTTGTATAGAATAGGGTTAAATTGGCTTTTCATATTATTTGATATTTTCAATAAATCAAACTTGTATTGCATTCCAGAGTTGGTATTGGGACCATTTGGGTTACCATCTTTGTGTTCATTCAGGCTACATGACTTTTGGCATACCACATGTCCTTGTAACTAAGGGGCTGAGAGCTTTCCTTTCCATGGGGTTCTTTCTCTGTTCCAATCAAACTAGGGACATGCACACACTTGTTATTTAGTCTTTTTGTCAAATGATTACAATATTTTTTTAATCCCTGCAAAACAATGTTTTACTCATAGAATATTATACAGTAACTCCACTATTTCACGCTTATACCATCTACAAATACTTCTGAGATGGAATCAGTATGTGTATCAAGGAAATAGAGGTGTGGTATTCGATTTCAGAGATATTTTTTCATTGACCAACCTATCATAGGACATAAATCAACTGATATATAAAATAAATATAAAGTGCAACTTCCATTTGTAATACCGTATTAGCCCGAATATGACGCGATATTTTTCGACCATTTATTTTCTGTTAAAACATCGACTCACGCTAAATTCGGGGTTTAAGTAATGGAATGTAATATAAACAAGGACATTTTCCTACAGAGGTTGAAATGCGACTGAACGTCCGACCAATTCCTAGCTCGACCGACCACTTCAAAACAACCATGTGATCTAGTTAGTAGGCCTAAATAAATGCTTATCTGATTGAATTTTACTTTCTTTGGATTCTTTTATGAGTATTATTTTTTTTTCTAAATATCTTTATGAAAATTTCGGAGTCGCGTTAAATTCGGGGTAGCGTTAAATTCAGGGTCGCATTATATTCGGGTTAATACGGTATATCTTATCATCCAATCACTCCCTTCAATTTCTCCTTTAAGTTGCATTAAATGTATTAATTATTAGTGTTATATGTCGATGAGACATTTGAGCATTTAATCATTAAAATCAGATTAACTACAAAAAACTATCAATGATTGGGGATACAAATTTAGAATATTCATAAGTTACTTCAGAGAATTGGATATAGTACTCACAAGAAAGAAATAAAAACTTAAGATTCACAATACAAATATCTAATTTACTTGTTTGTAAGTTAATTTCACTCAGATAATGCAGAGAAAATTTAATTTTTTGCACAGATTGTTAAAATGTTTCATGAATTGAAGTTTATGTAAGCAAGAAATAAAGCTTCTTAAAAGATAAGTTAAGTCAGCTAACTCTGTTTCATAATTTATAATTAAATATAATTTATCACTGTAAGCAAAAGAAGGTTTCAATTGATATCTAAGATATCACTATTGCCTGATTTCAAAAAAGGCTTGAAATATACCAAAAATGCCAGACAGAGATCAAATAGATTCTATGCTTTTAAAGCTAAGCAGCCATTACAAATGTTAGGATGTATTCTGTTATTAATTTATAAATTAACGCTACCAATTTATAAATATCTATAGCACTAAGTTAATACTTTAATACTATCCTAAATATATCCTTGAATTATGGACATTAATAAAAATAACAAAATG